>HE670632.1:0-34558 GCA_000313835.2 Heliconius melpomene melpomene | reverse complement strand
TCCGTAGGTTCGGGATACTCGTGCTGGTGCTTGAGAGCCACCCGGGTGGTCCGCGGAGACGTTAAATTCGATATTCCCGAATTTTAAGTTACGTTGCTCGCGACCCGGCCCGCGAGTATCCTACCGACTGCGCCAGTTACGTTAGCTACAGCCAGAAGG
Organism: Heliconius melpomene melpomene; assembly: GCA_000313835.2. Lineage (NCBI taxonomy): Eukaryota > Metazoa > Arthropoda > Insecta > Lepidoptera > Nymphalidae > Heliconius > Heliconius melpomene. The sequence goes on along the minus strand of HE670632.1, from coordinate 34,399 downwards.
TCGAAAAAAAACCAAAAATTGTTTAAACTAAATTTAATTAATTAAAATAATTACAATTAAACTTATTACTAAAAGTGAAAGTATGACCTACTCGATGTAAGCCCTGACGATTAGTGATTTAGAAATTACAATAAAATATATAATTCACAAATTGCAATTATGCATTCCCACACTGATGATGTCAACACTCAACACCTGTTCCCCTTTTAAGGAATTCCTGCATCGGCGATCTTCTTGGAAAATACATATGTAACTAGCGTTCAAACAAACAAACAAACAAACAAACAAACAAACAAACTCTTCCGCTTTATTATATTAGTATAGATAATTAGTATATTAGTATTAGTATATTATATTATTAGTATAGATAAAAAATGCTAATCCAAACTTATTTTTTTTAATTGAAAAAGTCAAAGCAAACGAGTTACCTGATGGTAGGTGATCACCGCCACCCACGACCTCGTGTATCACCAGAGGAGCTACAGGTGCGTTGCCGGTCTCAGGGTAATTGGAAGCAATAAATGGAATGGAGGAAAACTAGTGTTAAGATACTTCTTTCTCCACTTTTCGTTTAATTTTCGAGACATTATAAGTAAAGTTGCGATTCTCAATGCGGTGTTTTGTCTCTCTGAAACATACATAATTTAAACACAATAATTTTTTCGAGAGAGAATCGAACCACCAGCACCGTGTTTACAGTCAGCCGCTTAAACGCTTACGGCCTTCTCACGGACCGATAATAATAGAAAAGAAGTTAAATACAATACAATATATAAAACTACAAATTTTTCTCAGTAACACGTTAAAATACAAACTGAAGAACAATGTAGTGCAAGCTTATATAATATTCGTTGCAAAGTTTCTGACGTTTTCCGGGAATAATGTGTCATATCAAGAAATATATAATTTTACAGGAGATTGACAACGTAACATTAATATTATGTTACTAAAATATATTAGCAATTTTTTTATAGAATTTAAAGAAACTTTTTTAGTATCACACTGTATACAGTATATATCAGGGTAGGCATAGGGAGGTTCCTTTCCTCATTTTCCGTGATTTTACATGTTATTTCTCGAAGCTCGACACCGCCCTTTAACTTGTTACCAAAGCGAGTAAAATAATTCATGACCCCGAACAGTGATCGAACCCATAAACCTCACGCGTACCATTAGATGAGAACCTCAAAATGTGAAAGGCAATTCAGGAGGTATTAATTGTATGTACAATATATATTTATAATTGGCACAGTGGCACAGCGTCCGTCTGTAAGTACCATGGGTTGTGGACTCGATTCCCGCTCGTCGAATTTAATCTATATATATAAAAGGACTTGTCCTCACTGACTGAGGTAAGACGCACGCACAGCCGTAACCGCTGATGGTAGGAACGTCAAATTTGGACAGATGTTTACTTTCGTTATCTGGACATCCACTAAGAAGGGATTTTGAAAAATTTTAACCCTAAAGGGGTGAAATAGGGGTTGAAAGTTTGTATGGAAAAAAAATTAAATCAGCACCGATATTCATAAAATTTGAAATTTAGATTTTTAAAAGTATTTAATTGAATACGTATTTCACAGTTTTCTAGAATTCATCCCCTAAGGGTGCAAATAATGGGTTAAAAGTTTGTATGGAAAATTTTTTAAATCGCCACCGATTTTTATAAAATTTCAAATTTAGACTCTTAAAAATATTTAATTGAACACATGTTTCGTGGTTTCTTAGAATTCACCCCTAAAGAAGTAAGCGAAGCTGCGCGCGTCCGCTAGTATTTAATATTTTCATTTCATCGCTCTGGGAACGAGGCAGGGCGAGTGTCAATGAGGGAATGAGTGTCTCAACATAAGGTTCCCTTTGCCTATATTCATATGTGTAGGACACAATGTGAAACTCAAAAAATCAATAGTATTAAAAACAATAATCTGAATAAGCATATCCTTTGCATTTATACCAACTGAAAAAGGTCTTTACGTTTCGCTATCGCAACTTGAACTACAAGAACTGTAGTAATATACTTCCAAATTGCTCCCAGAACGCGCGTTGTGTAGTTGCAATCAAATATATTTTACTATAACGACTAAGGTTTTTATGCAATGTTTACTCTATGTAAGCTGAATAGATAACAAAGGGTGAAATGCCACATACTAGATTCCCTTTTGTTACTTTCATTATTTTTAAACAAATAATTAGCTTCACGCTGTATCTCGCACTAGCACGCAGCAGGGTAGGCAGAGGGAACCTAGTGTTAAGACATTTCGTTTCCCACTCTCTGCCTAATTCTGGAGGCATTGCGTGTTGAGTGGCAGAATTCAACGCCGCGCTTTGCCTCGACACAGAGCGAAGTACAGTTGTAATACAATAGGCTTGTAATTTTGTAATAATATAGTAAATTCTATGACAAAGGCCACCGTGTGTATACAAAAGCATATGAGTGAAGTTTACTTTAGCACATTCCTTTCACATGCACGCGTTATGGAAACACACGGAATCATAATGGAATGTAAAAGCTTTACACTACTTACTTCTTTAGAAACGTTTAAAAAAATTTTACTCTCTGAACACCGACAGTTCCCAAGAGGCGCGATCCGCTAAAAATTACATACGTAACTATATATAATTTTCCTAAAACTATAATACTTATCTTTTTTATGTAACTTTAAAAATTGTGAAGAATTCGATTATTAGAATTTTTTAGCTTCACGTCGTATTCTGCTGTCGCATGTATTAGTGTAGATACTTAGGCCTATATTTATATCCGCTTTAAACTCTGTGCTGTTTTCATTTATAAATTATTAAAACGGCATCTCAGGATCACTCTCAAGATAGATCATCTCTCAGAATTGTGAACAGATATTTCGAGACACTGAATGTTGAATGTCAACCTATCATGCTTTGTCTTCTGACCAGAGAGGAAAGCGATACTAAGTTATTCCTCCGAGTTACAATTGAACCCATAACTGCTAAGATATAACGTTTGTTCTGCACCCTTAACATGTTAAAAATATATACTAGTTATATAAATAAGCACATGTTAAAATTATAGAAGATACTCCAAAATAGATTTGAATCGACGACCTTCTAGAATAATTAAATGAACCTTCCTAATTGCAATATATTGCATTATGTTTTCACCTAGCGGCGTGCTTGTCGTGCCTCGTGTGAATACCTGGCTCTATTGGAGTAGCACAATATTGTACTTAAACCCCGCACTCCGCGATGTTTGGGCGCGCTGATATGCGCTGATATGCCAGGTTTGTGGATGACGTACTATTTGATATAAGGCCATTGTGGCTCAGTGGAATGTAAACACGATGGTTGTATGTTCGACGATTCTACTTACTTTTCTGTTCGCGATGGTGCGTTTCCGGCCTTTAAGGAGTTGGGCATTGGAGCCCGGCATTACCTAATTTACTTAACGCCGGTTTTAAGTGCCGGGGGTGGTGATGGTCCGGCCTCTTACGACACCACCAGTACCAGCGTACTATTCTGAGCCGGCGTACTACTAAGATACTAAGGTGTGATACTAAGTTTTTTCTGTTAAACCTTTGCGAAAAAAAGATCGAAGAAGCAATAATGCAATGTTAAATTTAAAAAAATAGACTGAAATAGAATCACCCCAAACCATCGATGTAGACCAAGAAATAAAAGCAACATTACCTTTTACAACGTAACACGAAGAACTTATTTTATTTTTACATCCGAACATCTTACTAATATGTTGCAGTAAATATCTGGATTTACGAAATGGAATGAGGTGAGCACAGCGTCGAAGTACCGCATCCACGCCCGCTAAGGCCACAATGTGACAAATCTTCGTAATTTATGGGAATCCACGGCCATAAACTTACCATTCTCATTTGTATGTAGACACATTGTAAACATTTGATATCTCTTTGGTAGTGTTTTACATTTGTAGCTTGCCTGATTTTGTCTATATTCTATAGGTTACTTGAATGTTCGTGCTGGGTACCTATCGTATAAGCCACCCACTATGCCGCGATGCTGCAATGTAAGCTTAGCCTGTTTTGGGATTATTCTGGATTGTGGGAAGACAATATTATAATACAATAAACCTCAATTCTCCGTTCTCCACTTTATGTTGATTTTAAAAACACAGTGTTTATTAGCGAAATTTAATGCCGTATTTTAAATAAACAAAAAAAATCAACTTCACGCTATATCCCGCACATAGCAGGGTAGGCAGAGGGAACCTAGTTTTAAGACATTTCGTTCCCCACTTCCTGCCGAATTCTAGAGGCATTTTGCGGCGGTGTCTTCTTGAGGCGCTTTGCTTCGACACCAGAGCGAAGAAATGGAAATATAAAAGTAAATAAATATTTCACTTCCTCGAGTGGGAATGGAACCCACAACCATAGCATTACCACTGCACCACGACGGCCATTTAACACTTTAAATAAACGAAGCTAAAAATAAACACTCCTCTAAATCGAGATTGAGACATATAGACATTTCCAAAGTATAATGGTGTTGTATTGAAGATCTGTTTTTGACTTCACCTTTATCCTACTTATACACAGGGTAGGCATAGAGGGCCTAGTGTTAACATACTCCGTTCTTTCTTTTCCACTCGAATTGACTATACTGGGTAGTTGCGTAACTGAACGCTGCATTTCAATATACTAGAAAGAGAAATTCAAAAAGTTCCATTACTCATCACCTAGTTACATCTATAACCTCAGGCAGGTTATAATACGGCCTCAATGCATTATTCATATTTTCATTGAAAAAAAAATGTATATTTCGCCTAACTCTTCCTTTTAAAGTCAACACGAACATTTACGTATATTTACAAAGCAACCCTAAATCTAAGCAAAGGACCTATTATATTCGACTATACCGCCATTAAGAGTTCATTCTGTGAACTTTAAAAACATTTCTTTGATATGGAAATTATGTTATCGTTCTTCTATCGTGTATAGTTATTTAATTTGAATTTTATTTTATTACTTTGTAATTGTAACCTGAATTATTAACTATTAAGCGGGACGGTCGTGGGTTCGATACCTGTTTGGGGGAATTTGGAAAGTTGCAGTAAGCGCGGCGTTGAGTTCTGCCACTCAAAGTCACAAAAATAGAACGGAATGAGGAGAATGGAGTTTTGTGATATTACCCTCGTTCCGCCCAATTTTAATAGCATTTTGGAATGGGGCTTCTTAACATTAAGTCCCCTCTGACTGGCCTGCTACATAGAATTTATTTCTTCATTTTCTCGCTCTGCCTGGTAATAAGACAACCCACAAAGCCGGTGTTCGGCGTAAAATTGGAGAACTGAAGTGTCTTAATAAAAATAGAGTATCTTAAGGTTCCCAGGTTCCCTCTGCCTCCCATGCTATGTTCGGCGGGATACAGCGTGAATTATTTTAAATATCTCTTTCGGTCTTTTTCTTTGAAATGGTTTCTATTCTATTAAATTTTATAATATAATATTTGAAAAAAAAAAGTCTCAATTACTTTATTATAAACAGCCCTGAAGCTTAACATTTAATAAAAAATCCAGGCCTTTGTCCAATTTGTAATTCACAACAGAAAAAACAACTATTTGTAATTCACAACAGAAATTTGTAATTAACAAAAGAAAAATTTCAAAGCAAACACACAAAAGTAACCTTTGAACATGATTTAAAAATATCGTCCTCTAAGTGAAAGGATCGTAAAACCTTATAGAATACAGTATACGGCAACAATGTACTTAAAGGGTCAACTTTGTCAGAGGTATATCTTGCAATATCTATAACAGAGTTTCGTTTTGGTTAGCTGTGGTATTGGAAATTTAATACTGTAATAACTGTTATCGCGTTAGATAATGTATGGAATTAATGTGTATTGAATGTAATGCAGGATAGCTGCCAACTAATGTAATAGATTGTGATTGTACCATTGCTTTTGAAAAGAGCAACTGTTGAGTTTCTTGCCGGCTCTTCTCAGCAGAACTGCCTTCCGAACCGGTGGTAGCTTATTGTTCATATGTTCATTCGACGATTCAAAAGTGCTTGTAATAATAGCCTATTTGAATAAAGAAAAAAAAAGATGTGGATGGTATGATTACCACACATTACTATATGCGGGATATAGTAATGTCTTGAAGTTAAAAAATTCTAATAAAAATGTTTGATAACTTTAAATAATTTTGCTATTAAATTTAATAAATCTTTTCTTTTTTTACTAATCCAATAATTCTATTTTTTAAATTCAATAATTTGATCACGATTTCATTATTAGTTGACAGAATGAAATTTAAATTTTATTACATTGAACTAAAAACTTTTTGGCAGTAATTTAATATTGTAAGCCAAAACTCTGTAAAATAATTACTATAAATGGTAATATTCAAGTAACACTAAATTTTACTTAATAATATATTCAAAATTATAAATAAATATTGAATTGTGCACAATAAAGTGCAATTAAATAAATAAATAGGACAAGCATATTACTAAGAAAAGATAAAAGATACCAGCATCTTTTATAAGAGATTTTCTAAGAATTCATTAGTCCACACATCTAGAATGGGCTATTATCACACATTGTTAAGACTAATTGGACAAGGCTCAATTTAATCTTTTCATTTAAGCTATAACGATGCCATATTATGCAGAACAGCTTTCATTATAGCAATTATTAATTTATTATTTAATTGCATAAGCTTTTGTGTATGTGGTGTTAATAAATTAATTATCATTCGTTTAATGATTCCTATATGGTGCTGTTGTTGGATATACTCGTGTATTTGATAGTTCGCAATAGTAGTGAATTCAAATTTTATGGTAACTGTTTAAAAAAATATATTTTAATGTCAAAAAAGTAAGAAATGAAGTTTTTTTAGAAATAAGTTTCATAATTCGCAATTATGTCGATAGAATTATAATGCCTCTTTATCACATTATGAGAATTTATGAGGCGCGAGAGTTAATATAAACAATAAGTTCCTACAAAATATGATGAAAAATTAATTTTGTCTTTCATATAAGAAGACTAGTGGAAATCTTCTGTTAAGGCATTAAATTCCCCAATTTTTCCGCTGTCTCAACCAGAGCATACACTACTCTCGCTTTTCGCCTTTACAGTCATACGCGATACCTTACCGTGATTGTCTCAAAATTGAGCGGCGAAGGGAGTGTCTTTCTCTCTCTTCTCTCTCCTGTGATAGTAGGCAGAGGAAACCTAATGTATTATACCATATAAAGCTAGGCTCATAAAAACACACATACATTAGAATATTCAACTAAAAAATACAACAGCTTCAATAAAGAGTTTTAACTTTCGAATATCGATTTAGTTCCCGTTTGATGCAATAAGTCTGATAGAGTATGTAGGCCACTGCGCTCGCACGTGCATCTCTATCTTCCTTCCCGAGTACGTGCATGTTGCAGAACGAATTCGAATTTTTATATAAATATAAGGAAATTTACTATTTTGAAGAAGGTACGTATGTTACATAATGTATATTATTAAATAAATTATACAAAAATAATTTAAATTCATATTTGAACGGGATACAGCGTGAAGCTGATAAAAAAAATATTATAGTTATCAATATTACATCGATGGACACGGAAAGGAAAATAACGATCTGTACAGGAAATCGACGATCTAATACGCATTGGCAATCGTATGAAAAAATATTAGGCTCGTAAAAACTATCCAACTTACAGAGTCTACATATTATGAATTAAAGAGCCGTAAAAATGGAGAAAATTACCTATAATATTGGGATAAAATTGTAGTATTTATTTTTAGTAGGATAGGAGATTCAGGGGCCCAAGCGTGCAACTGTAACCGCGACTGGTTGTAGAAAATGAAATATTTAATAGTGTAAAGTAGGGAACGGAAGTGTCCTTATGGGAATGTGAAAAGTAAAGTATATTAACAGTAGGATACACATGCCTTAGTTACTTTACCTTTATCTTCGTCGTTACATAGATAAGAAGTCTTTTGAGCTCAATTTCCAGTTGATTAATAGATGTAGCTAAATTTCATTTGATTAAACCAATGCTTAGGTTTCACTTGACACACTATACTACTAAAATGGGAAGAAAGTGGAGAGAGGAGAGTTGTAACACCATGTTTTCTCTAATATTTTCACATAAGAATAGAAGGTAATGGATAATTTTTTATATAAATTTTTGCCCTTAAATTTCATTCCTGATTTAATGCATCAGTATTGCAGCAATTTGAGCACTAATCGGCGAAATTATCCACACCTCATAAATGTCCAACTAATGCCTTTCATATTGAATTTCTATGTGGAATATAGCAGAATGTGCTACGATTATAATTATAACACTTCCATTTAAGACCATTGTAGCGCAGTGACAGCGCTTTTTTGTATACGTAAAGGTTATGAGTTCGATTCCTATTCGGTGGAATAAACAGCCATCTTTTCCTCACTCAATATGCGGTTCTTTTTGAATACCGGGTTTAACATATGATATGAACAGCTATAACGTGAAGCTATTACTTAATAACGTTATATATTTTGGGGGAAATATTTGATCTTCTCAGAACAGAATGTTCAGTTAAGTAAGAAAAAAAAAGAAGCGAAACTGAATAGAAAATTAATAAAATGTAGAAGTAAATAAAAATGGAAAAACCTCTAAGTCTTTTTTCACAGACGTCTTGTGAAAAAGGCCCAAGAGAATTATTTCACTTTACGATAGAGGACCTCGTGATAAATCACTTATTTTCTATCCTTTTCTGAATATAATTTCACGCTTTTATGCATATATTTTAAATATCAATAACTCTTTTAGAAAAAACTAAACATATTATAAATATGCCTGTAATATTATAGAATAGCAATATGATATTAACCATTCTAAACTATAAATTATTAAGATAAGAGTAAAGACACTCCGTTCTCTACACGACACCCAAATTTTTTAGACATTACGTACAGAGTAGCGTAACTTAATGAAAAGCTTTGGTTTGACACTAGAAAGAAGTAATAAAAGTAGTGAATATTCCTGAATGAGAATCAAATCAACAACCGTCGCACTTACAGTCAGACCGTTGCCGCTGCGCCCCTACGTCCTCTATTTTACTTTTGGCAAAATTTATTCAGCCCAAAAACTATTAATTGAAACATTTCAAAGACTAACGACCAAATATTTGTAGAGTCGGGATCAATTTCGTGAGACCCTTGAAAGAACACTTTTGTACTAAATTATCTGAAATGTCTTTGTAGAGACGTATAATGTTAATATAAATAAATTTTACTTGATGTATAGTATTACCATTTTAACGCGTTTTTTATTATTTAGAAATACATATATTTAATTGCAATTTGGGAAAATGAACTTACTTATCAGAATTTTTACCATAGAGTCAGAAGACAAACCTAGACGTTAAGTTCTGGCATTCACAATGTAGTGTCTCGAAAATTGGACGTTATATATAAACGGAGTGAGTTCACGCTAGGTTCCCTCTGCCTCTCCTGCTATATACGGGATACAGGTTGAAAATTATTGACAAGGTATAATTTATTTAAAATAAGATACTTTTTCAACCTTTTTAAGTATCGAAATAATAGGAATCGAGGAATTAATTCGCTTATTTTCTTTTTCTCACTCACGTAATACAAATTCATTACATATCAAAATAGAAAAAGAAAAAACAATTCAACTTGACTATGACTTTCATCTATACCACAGTGACTAACAATTATTTTCTAAAATCAAAAACAAAAATAAAAAATTAATTAAATAAAGGTTATTTAATTTTGTTAAAGTAAATTTTTAGTTCAAAGAGTTCAAAGATTTTAATTAAACAGCAAAATGAATACAAAAATGAGTAGATTACTCGTAATCTAGCCGTAGCCGTATTGTTCTCGCTTCGGGAAACACGATAAAACGATTGCGAGCTAAATGAACGACACTCAAGTAAGTGAGGTTCATTTCGCAACACTACGAGTACTGCTACTGTTGAAGCGAGGTGTTTTAGAAAATGGTTTTTCAGGTCGATATATGTGTTTTTTTCTTTTATTGTGAACCCAGTTGTGGTGCAGGCGCATAAGTAAACACGTCAGGATGTGGGTTCAATCTACACTCGGGGAAATGTATTATAGAATATTTCAATTCTTTCGCTCTGGTATCGGGGCATAGCGTGGAGTTGAGTTCCGCCATTCATCACACATTGCCTAGCGAAATGTCTTAGCGCTAGATTCTCTCTGCTTATTACTTGTAAATCAATTACACTGTAACGCCAATTGTACTGTTCTATGTATTAATACATGTATATGTGTCTTTTCTATGGTACAATAAAGAGTATTTTGTTTGTTTGTTTGTACTTTTTATATTAAAACTAAAAAGAATACGAAACACGAAAAAAAAGGCTTCTACTTAGCTGGTAGCTGGCACCGGGCACCGGTTCCATGGTGTAATGGTTAGCACTCTGGACTCTGAATCCAGCGATCCGAGTTCAAATCTCGGTGGGACCTAGAAGCTTCATTTTTATTTTTAAACTTACATCAATCATGATATATTTATGAAACTTTATTTGTTTATTATTTCATACTATCCAATCAAACTAATTAAATTCAAAATAAATAAACTTTCAGACGAAAGTGCTTTGAAAATTACCGAGAAATATTTATCATATTTAAAGCACATAATCACAGTGATGTGTTTTTTTAGCTTTACGCCTCAAACACAATTCAGATTAGTGGACAAATAATTATGCAGATCAAGCGGGCGAAGCCGCGAGCGGGTCGCTAGTTCAAGGTAACGCTCCACTGCTGCACAACGCTCTTTTGTCCTAATATAAAAAAATAAATTGAAAATTTGTTTACACTTGGTCTCATAAGAAAAATTGTAGAGGTTTTAAATATTTTGCGAGAAACTGGCGAGCCCTACATAATTTATATTAGTGAGAGAACGCAAACAATTCTCTTCTTTCGACTTCATTTTAGACACCGTCAAGGTAAGCCGGCTATCATCTGGCAATTCAATTTGTTACCATGTAAACACTGTAAGGCCTGTAGCGTCAGCAAAAATATATTTTACTTGTTTTTATTTTTAATCCCCGACGAAAAAAGGGGTGATATAAGGGACGTGTAAGTAGTATGTGTGTATATATACAGGGTGTCCCAGAAATCAACAATAACCCGAAAACGGACGGATAGACCAGGCCGTGACGTTAGTTTTTTTATTTTAGTTTTTTCAAAATCTAAATTGGCCTATATGCATACTAAAAAAATTGCCATTATTATTACTAGTTAACAAACGTTTGTATAATTTTTTCCAAAAAATATGTATTTTTAATTATGCTTAATGCCGCTATTTCTTTTATTATGTTATTTTTATTTATTTTGTTAACAAAACGTGTCTGCACTTACAATAATTAATACTCCAACTAAAAGCCAGGATAGGAAAAAACCACAGTCCTAAAAGGATCCACTTACGTATTTCCTTAGCCTCGTCTTATTTTCTTTACACTCAACTACTAAGTTAGTACACAGCCACTAGACTTCTCTCAACTGTTAAAGGAGCAAGGAACAATTACAAGAGACGATAAAAATGAAAAAAATATATAAAAAGAAGAGAAGAATGAAGAGAAAATTATATAAAATCGTGTTTTAAGCACTACACCTCATATCATTTTCAATCTACTCTAAAAAGAGGACCGACACCGCTTTTTATTAAATTTGAAAACGTGTTTCAAGGTTTATTAGAATTCAGCCTCTATGCTGAAAATAATTTCATAAATATATTTAAAAAATATTCGTATAGTTCAAGCGAGCGAAGCCGCCCGAGTCCGCTAGTAAACTATAAGTGTGCCAACTTTCATGCTCCTTCGTCCGCGCAATCTTCATAGAAAAGGGGTCCAAAGTTTTTGTTTCACGTATAAATATATAAATACGCGACAGCATTGAGGTTTTTAAGATTTTTAAGTGAATTTCTAAGCATATCGTGTCGCATACAGTAAATGATGTTTACAGCAACCCGACGAGTATCTCTTTAAGGAAGCTGCCAGTGGCTACGGTCCACTCCACGCGCTAACAAACGTTTGTATATATTTCAGAAATGAACACAAAAATTCAAAGTACGTAAGTTAAAACAAAAAAAAACTAAATAATAGATAATAAGTATAAAATGTAAAACAGATTAAAAATATTAAAAAGTAATTGAAAAAAAATTAATAAATATAATCAATTACGGTAATAGCTATGAGACGAATTACGTTTAATATTACGAATTACGTTTAATAGATTCTCTGGCTCTGTCATCGAGACGAAGCGCGTTTCATTGATCGTTGAATTGAGTTTGAAAAGTGGGGAAGGGAAATGTTGTAATGGTAACGGAGTGCCTTAACACTGGATTTCCAGGTTCCCTCTCCAGGTCCCCTCAAAAAATCAGGGGAAAGTGGACTACGTTTCTTCCCCCCTCTGCCTATTCTGCTACAAGCTGGATTCAGCGTATAGCTGACAATACAAAACCTTTTAAATACATTTTTTCCATGCAAGTTTAATAATGAAGTCAGTAGAGTAGTACACATTCGCAGTAAAGTTCCAACCATTCGAAATGACGTATCGCACCAATAAATCCTCGCTGAGCACATTCCCTGCGTTTTTCAAAGGAAGTTTAAGCTGTAAATTAAGCACTCATAAAAAGATAGCTCGAGGCGCATTTGTGATTTTTTTTTCATTTTCATTTTAAAACCATTGTGCTTAAGTATGCAAATGGTTATTTAGTAGGCATGTTCTAGGTTTTTATTTGATTTTTTTACACATTGCAGCGTAGTCTGGACAAGGAACCTGGGAACCTTGTGTTTTTTTAGCAATTCGGACATCACACATTGCAGGGTAGTCTGGGTAAGGAACCTGGGAACTTTGTGTTAAGGCACGCCGTCCGCACTAAGACATTTCCGGTGCGTACTTTCTACTGAATTTTCAAGGCTTCGTATGTGACGCCAACTCATCGCCAAGCTTTGGCTAGTTACATAGTGAGGAAATACAAATATTGAACAATTAATTCCGTGAGTAGGAATTGCACATAGAATTGTGGCGTTTACAGTCTGACGCTTGTGCTGCTGCGTCACAGCGGCCTCAATTTTTTAAATTTTGTAAAAAAAATTGAGAGGAAATTTTAATATTATAAATAGTTATTTTTACATTTTCATTGTTAAAAGAAAACTAATAAAGGATAAAAAAAAGTAATATATGATTGTAGGTTGTAGGTTCTATATCCACTTTCTATATGCCGATAGCTACAAAAATCAATCAGTCCGTTGCAATATTATTTTCTATTATTTTCTATAATAATCTTATTTCCAAAGTGTCAAGAACATCTTTGCATTTCGTTTCGACAGTTCCAATTTCTTTGGTAAGTGTACGTAGAGCTATCGCCGTCTAATTGATTGCCTATTTGCCGACCGTTCATTTGAAAACTCGCTATAGGCTTTGAGGAAAATGTTCTCAAAAGCCTATAGTGAGGTTTCAAATGAACGATCTAATCTAATACAATAATAAAAATGTCACGACACTATGCTAATTCGAAGTGTTAGAGGTCGTTTAAATTTTGTAAAGGAAATTAGGTAATTGAGATACCGAAGGTACCGAGGTATAATATATTCCGTAATTTAGATATGAGGCGATTATATATTTTTTAAGATTTACTTTGCCATAGAACATTTTTGAAAGTTCACAACTTGTAGTCCCGACATATATCTAAATATTGAAACTTCTGTTATATTCCTACTATACAATACATTCCTATTACTGGAAATTGAACCTACAACCATCGCGTTTGTAATCTAAATTCATATTTAAAGTTTTCTATATAAACTAATTTTAAGCCTTACTTAATCCGAATAGAACCGTAGAAATAAATGAATTAATTATCTCTTTATTCAGCTGCTCCTGCAAATTGAGTCTCTTCAATTACTTTAGAGACTACGCCGGTGTACATGTAACTTAAGAGCTGTTAAGAAAGATATTAATGCCTGTTGTGATATTAGATAGGTTTACTTTCTCTTCTCTCTTTCTTTTCTAATAATAAAGATATGGAATAGCCAAAATGATCGTTTACGTTTTTGATTTCAAGTATAGGTATTTTCTGAGATTTGAATCCATAATTGTAATATTCAATAAATTTGAGAATAAATATTTCTAACGGAATTCTAACCCAAAATCTATTTCAATTATTATAGACCTGTCACAACTGAACTACGAAATCAACAACAACTTCCCCTTGATTCGTATAAAAGGCTTAAATTCGTCGAGCTTCAGGTTACTCTATAAACTTTTCTTCACTTTTCCGTATTTTTTCTAGTTGTAGAGCAATCAACGACTAATTGATTGCCTATTTTCCTACCGTCCAATTATTAAAGTGGGTTTTAGAACTTAATCAAACGCCTTTGAAATACAATTTTATTAGTAGAATCGTAAGCAATTTTCTGTTGTGAATTGAAAGTAAATACTGTTTATATTTCGTACAAGATCTATCGATGGCCTCCAGTGGCATAGCTCAAGCGTTAGACACTAAAATGTGACATTGATTACCTTTAGAAAAAATTAATCGTCGACTTTGATGCCCCTTTCCTTTTGATGCCTTTGAAAATTGTGTATAAAAGATTCAAATTAGTTTAGAACTAATGTTTTTTTTCTTTGGCTAACAGATGGTTTGTCAGAACATTTTTATAGGTTCACGCTGTATTCTGTACACAGCAGGTTAGAGAACATAGTGCTAAGACACTCCGTTCCCCATTTACCGTCTAATGAAAGAAAATCGAAATATTAAATATTTAATTCTGAAGAAGAACTCTATGGTGCCCTTTGCCCCATTCATATAGCGTATTCAGAGCAAAAAAATGAAAGTATAATTTTTCCCCTGAATTAAAATCGAACCTCCTATCGTCGCGCTTGTCCTCCATGCACCACCATGCGGTTGGTGGACGGCCTATTGTTTTATTATAAACATCTTTGTACTTCCGAGGTTTGTAACGGAAATTAAATTAACATAACAATAACATCGCGCACCTAAATTTGTGTTGAGTTTCTTAATTCCAAATAATTCCAAAACAAAATGTATATAAGTATTCACGCGCAGGAAGGATCTAAGTCGCTAAGTGGCAGAGGCTGTTTTTGTTTTGGAACAATAGCAGCCAGAGGAAGTTCCCTTAATAAAATTATAGCACAAAAGTAAAGTATTCATATGCATAATAATATACTGTGAGAACTGTTTCGCTTTCAGTGATTTATCTACTTGTAATGATAACTCAAAGTTTTTTGTTCTTCTGTTACTCTTATGCTTCTTTAAAAGACTTTATTAAATTTAACTATGTTTATTTTCGTCTCCTAGCTCTGGTAATGAGTCAAAGCGCGACATTGAGAATTTGGCGGAAAGTAGGGGGAAACTCAAGTGTCATAATGGGAACGGGAATAACGTATCTTAATACTAGGTTCCCAGGTTCCATCTACCTACCTGCTATGTGCGAGATACAGCTTGAAACTAATGTTTAAATTTGGATATAACTTTACAAATATATCGTTTAAAACTAAAAAAAAAAACAATATACATAAAAATAAAAAAATATATCAGTATAAAAAAAATATCTATTTTGAATTTGTCAAAGCATTCTCTAATGGTCTACCCTCGTGTTGGTATAAACATGTCATCCAGTGGTAGATATTCTATCGACGGTGGAGAGGCGAGTGAGTGTCCGGCCATTGTTTGATGATGGGCCTATTGTATTACGTATTTGGACCTACCGCTATAACTGCATGGATATGAGTACTTGTTCAAAGTTTTACGATTTTGTCATTGTTTTTCATAAAATTAGGTTAATATAGGTAGGTTATTTAAGTGGTTAATTATGGTTTTTTATCAGTTTAGTAGGAAGTAACGGATTCTAATTGTTATATTTTAGCGGCAGTAAGAGATTTCAATTTCAATCAAATTTTAATATAGAAAGATGATATATAGAAAGAAATGTTAATCACTCCGTTCGCCACTTTTCATCTAATATCAACGTTACGGTTGTTGAATAGTGAAACACAACTAAGAAATCATTTAATAAATAAATTACTTTTGTGAGCAGGAATCGAACCCAAAATCGCCTTTCCACTACCGTACCTCAGTGATCCGTAACAAAGTTATTTATAAGCTATTAATCTCGATCGTTTTCCCAATTAATGTTTGCCTCTCGAAACCTATTTCGATAGATTATTAAAAATTAACACATTATTCATTAGAATAAGCCAAATTGCGAGTCACGGAAAAGCGATTAATTGACTGAACAAACAATATTTATGTAATTCAGTCAATTTCGTTGCCTCGTTTGAATTCTGTTAAGGAACTGAATTTTCTTTATTAATTAAACATTAATTTACATTAGCAAACATCGTAGGTACCTATCGTATTCTATAATATTTTAGTCGTTATGATTATGTATAGAAAATGAATGTTCATTGGCCATGGTCCATGGTCGTGCATAATGTGAAAGAAGGAACCTGATGTTAAGACGTACACCGTCTTGTTACCGGAGCTAAAATTATTTCCTCCAAGTGCGAATCGAACGCACAACCCTCGCTTTTACAATCAAGCGTGTGCAATAATAGCCTTAATTTCAGTAGATAAAAATAAAATAAGAAATACAGTGTAAAATATCAGCGTGAAAAATTTCACTCTTCAGTTATAGATTTCGATATAAGTTGACGCCATTGTCCTGACGGAGACTAATGGTGTAAGTCAGGACAATGGCCACTACGGCAGGAGTGTGGAGGGGGTGACGACGGCCACACACACACACACACACACACACACACAAACACACACACACACACAAGGGTGAGTGTCGTTTCACTTTTATTAACAGATATTTTACAATGTGACAAATGCAGATACGCTTTTTAATTTTAGATTTTGCTGGCTTGTTTTTCTGTATATTTTAAATACAAATTTGTCCTTTTTGGTGTGGGTTGGATGGTGTTTGATCGAATCCAATGTATATAAGTCCAAAAAATAATTGGGGAATATTTTACTTAAAATATTTTTATTGTTCCACTTCGATTAAATAAATTGTGGCTCTCGTGGTGCAGCAACAGTGTTTAACCTGATGCGTTGGTTGTGGGTTCGATTTTCAGTCAGGAGAATTAATTATTTTCAAAATCTCGCTCTGGCAAAAATACAAAACGCGATACATCACACAATTTACAAAACATTGTGCGGAAAGTTGCAACGATAGTGTCTTATCTCTAAGTGACATGTTGAGTGGCATAACTCATCGCTCTTGTTGTCAAATCGTGAGAATGAAGCCTATGCAAATATTTGGTATAGGTATTTTATTATATTTAACTAAGAAATTGCATTATTTCATTCGAAATAACAATAATTATCCATTTGTAACAAAGTTTTACAAGAAATGTATGGCTTTTCCAACATAAATCCTTAGAAAGCGAACCTCAGTAAGTAATATCGCTTCATCAGTCTGTGTAATGTTAGGAATTTCTTCTTAGACCAGTTAATTTATGACCCTGAATTAACTTGATCTTAAGATAACGTAGTACTAGCTTAAACTTGAATTTACGATCTAGTAGTTTCTAATAATGTATTATATTATATGCCGGGCCAGTTGTGACGCAGGGGTAAAAAGTGTGACTGTAATCACCATAGATTGTGGGTTCTATTCCCAATACAGTTAATGAAATATTTAGTACTTTCTTTTCTTCGCTCTGGTGTTGAGTTCTGTCATTCAACACGCAACGCCTCCAGAATCCGGCGGAAAGTGAGGAATTGGGTATCTTAATACCAGGTTCCCATTGCGTACCCCGCTGTATGCGGGATAGTTAATATTTCAATCTCATGATCAATTTAGGCTTCCAAGCACATGTCTCTCATGTTACTCCATAAATTTCTCCGAAACTTATAACAACATAGAAAACAGTCAGTTTCATCAAATTTGATTCTCAAATTTGTGTTGTTCTTATTTGTTAATAAATTTTTGCAACATTTGTACCGTATAGAGAATTATTACTTTAAATTACAAATAATACAAGAAGTACTCGCAGATCCACATAGGATGAATAATATGAAAGGGCTCACGACGGTAGAACTAATTTGTTTACAACAGAACTTGGGTATGAGAGGTATTAGCTGCTAACATTAGGCTTAGTATAGTTGAGTAATTTATAGAATCATTCAGTTATATTGGATTTTAAATAAAATTTATTTAATATAAATCATTTAAAAAGTAAGCTCATGGGGGAAAATAATATAATTAAAAAATAAGATCAGAAGAGGGAACATAGTGTTAAGATACTCCGTTGCCCACTTTCCGCCGAATTCTGGAGGCATTGCGTGTTGAGTAGTGGAACTCAACGCTGCGCTTTTCCTTCAATATTAGCGGGAAAAAACAGATATATAAATTTAAGTAAATATTTCGTATCCTCAAGCGGGGATTGAACCCACAACCGGTCGCGTTTATAGTCACACTTTGTGCCACTGTGCCATAACTGGCCTCAACATACATACATACCTATATATGTATAATATATAAGCATATTGCAATATTAATATTTCACCTGGAATCCTTGTAATTTCATTTACGCGACAAAATAAACCGCAAATTCATTCGGCGATAAATTAATACGCGGTTGTAAATATGAATTTATTTGAATCCATCCTTTCCTTTTATATCCATCATCGATTTACTGGTCAATGTACTTAA
Source organism: Heliconius melpomene melpomene (assembly GCA_000313835.2). Taxonomy (NCBI): domain Eukaryota; kingdom Metazoa; phylum Arthropoda; class Insecta; order Lepidoptera; family Nymphalidae; genus Heliconius; species Heliconius melpomene. Next base: position 15,712 of record HE670632.1, on the reverse strand, counting down.
ATTCTTATTAATGTTTTATAAAAAATACTTTAATAATTAATGTTCTTATGTTCCAATTCTAAATTATAATACATAATTAATGTTTTATAATTTAGAATTGGAACGTTGGAATGAAAACAGAAGTTTGTTTCATCAAAATCGATTCATTAAAAAAAAATTTTGCCTGCAAATATAAAGTAATCCATATCTATATTTATACTTATAATAAAAAAATCATGTAGTTCAAGCAGGTGAAGTCGCGGGCGGGCCGCTAGTATATAATAATAATAATTAATAACATATATTACTAGTATCAATGCCTAATACTTGATGAAAACAGAAAAAAACAGTGATGAGTTTCTAACAATACTTGAATAATAATAAATACAATAGGCTATTGTAATCTACCTAATAATGTCATAATATTATAGATAAGTGTACAATATACTCACAACATATAATTTAATATGCTCATTCTCTATATGCTTAGGTCTAAACGATTTTAAATGACGCTGGCCCCATATATGCATCTAATATTATGCGAATATCAAACGAATATTACATATTATTAGGTACGAAATAGCCTACTTTTCAAACGGAGTCGATATCTTTCTTGGATAAAAAACTGATAAATTAAATATTACATAAGAGCAAGCTTTTTTATAAATAGATTGTCTTTTTTAACTTGACTCTTTCTCTCTGCATTTTGCACAAACGAGTACTTCGGTAGACAGAGGGAACCCGCTAATTCAGTGATAACACATTCCGTTACAATAAAGAGTGGTTTTGGTACGGAACTGGTATGGTTTATTTCAGAATCAAACCCAGATCCTTTTCATTCGCGCAGGCTCTTCCCGTATATTTTTTTAGAAAAATCTATGCGGATTTTTCTAAAAAAAAAACTATAAGAAAAGAAAACAAATGTCTTACTTACTTTCAAGTCAAAACTCTACCATTACTTCAAAAACTAATACTACTCTAAGAGGAACTGTTGAAATAAATATATTTAGTAACTTTGTAGCTTTTCATCTTCGAGTGAATATATCACAAATGTTTCTGTCTGAAATATCTTCAAGGCAATCACATTAAGAAATCCACTTATGTTATAGCAGTGCTTATCGTTCAAAAGTTGTTGTAGAGCTTTATGCGTTTTTTTTAAATAAGGAAACTGAAAAAATAATGAAAATAAATCAATGTCATTGTCTAAGATGGTTGCGGGTTCGATTCAGCCTCGGGACAATGAATTATTTTTTTTCTTCGCTTTGGTAACAAGACAACGCGCGGCGTTAACTACCGCCGCTCTACACGCAATGTTTCAAAGATTGAGGCAGTGCATAGAATTTTTTGAGTATGAAATGTTAAATGTCTTATCAATAAGTTGTCTCGGTTTATTTTGCCATATAGACAGACGAAGTCCATTGATAAGACGATCGTATTTTCATACCTAATATTTTTTCATACCTATATGAGAAAATTGTATATAAAAAATATTGTGGTATAATTTTGAAATGTCAGAGACGGTGTTTGGTTCGTTTCCTACTTACTGGGATTATACTTAATGGGATGTTTATATTAAAAACGTTTTAGTATTTCTAATAAAAGAAGAGAAGCAATGCATTAGATATTCGCAGTGGATTAGTTCAAAAGAGATCAAAGTGTCTCAACACTTTTTACCAATGTTTAGTAAACTGTTAAAACAAACAGAAAAGGAATTAAAATTTTACTCCAGCGAAAAGATATGCCACTTCACTATAAAAGCAAAGAAAGATAACGTAACTTAGTTCTATAATAAAACAATTTTTCCTTATTCTTATTCAAATACAGCACGAAATTTGAGCCTGTATGGCCAGAACACTTAATAAAAAAATCCTCTCTAAAAAGCACTAGTTTCTTTCAAATTAAAACGGCAATGCTCCACTCAGTTTAATTTGTAACAAAATCTTTAGAAAAACGTTTATTTAGTTGCAGTTATATTGAATTTCGTTTATTCGCGGCACAACATTATCAAACTTTTTCGTGTGGACTTCTATGTTATTTTTTGAACTTTTTGAACTTTTGGCTTAGAAAAGTGTCTTCATTACACCAATTTAAAGTTTTGCCACCTGACATGCAATACATCGAGAATTCTACGGAAAGTGGGGAATGTAAGTGTCTTAATGGCTACAGAGTGCCTTAATATTAAGTTCCCGGGTTCCCTTTGTCTACCTTACGTTGTGCCGATAATAACTAGTTATTTAGATCGACCCAAAAGGAAAAACGGGCTCGAATTCGAACCTGCTACAGCCATCTATTTAAAAAAGCTCCATTACGAATCCACTGTACGAAAAACACCTTGAAACATGTGGAAACCTAAACTAGACGGCAAAAAGACTTAAAAAAGAGCTCATCAGAAATTTGCAGCTACTTTGACCGTGACCTGGTTTGTCTCTGTGCTGGTGCAGAGAGAACGCACCGCAACGTAAATATCTCAGGTAACAATAGGTCACTTTAAACGTACATACTCGTAGGAGAGTATTATGAAAAAGTGTTTGTAAGTGTTTTTTTATTTATAATAGACTTACGCTATACATTGCCTGTTGAGTCGCGGACTCATCAATTGAAACTTAAAGTCAATAGTGATATCACTAGCGATGAATTGCAGAAGAAGATAGAAATCTGGTAACAATACTCTGTTCTCTATTTAGCTCATATACGAGCGATTGTGCGGAACTTAACACCGCGTTCGATCTTACGAACGAAATCACAACCATCGCACTTACGTTCTTTAGCTTCGTCATATATAAATAACCAACATACATTTTCTAGCATAAAAAGTGTACATAACGTGTCTATTGAAAATAAATAGCTCATGAACGAACATTTCATATCGACCATTTCTATGTACGAGGGCACTATCGAAGACGCGAGGACCCTTTACTTGTGAATGATAAAAAAATGAAAGGTTTTTTCCCTCCCCTTTGAAAACTATTCAGTGGAAATAATTTTTCTACCGTTTACTCACTTCAGTAAGTACGATATCAATATAGTGCTTGAGACCATTTAGTGTGTAACGAGGTGGTTAGAGTTCTCTAGTTTTTTCGTAGCAAACTTTTTGTGTGTGTATTTTTTAGCTAGTTCTTGGTTTTTTGACGCAATTTTTTTTGACAGTGTGCCTCGTAATAATTAATTTTATTTAAACAAATTATTTTCTCCATTTAGCTTATAGTAAGTACCTAATGCAATTATTTTATTATTTTTGATATTTTTAGGCAACATATTACTATTAAACTACACTCTATTATTAACTACGTTTCGTCTCGCCCGCTGTAAGGATACTTCCGTTTTCCACTTTCCGCTTAATTCCCGGGGCATTTCCCCCCGAATGGAAATCGAACTCAACATCGTGGCATTTACAGTCGCGTGCTGGTGCACCTGCGCAATGACAATTTCGTAATATAATAATCATTGCTAATCAACTCATATATTCAATCATTAAAATAGCTTAATTGGTACTTATGCTGTATTATTTAGTTCCTACATTATGAACGTATCAAGGGGTTATATTTGTTATATTTATCTATAGATGCTTATAATTGAATTAAGACAATGGTTCTCTTTGTATAATAAATACAATATATATCAATAAATGAATAAAAACAAAATGTTTTTGTTATATAGAAAAGATTTCTAATTGTATTACAACTGTATGGCATTATTTTTAGGGTTCCGAACATAAAGGGGAAAACGGCATCTTAATGATAAGACTTCGCTTTTCATCCATCCGACTATTTGTCTGTCTCTAACCAGGCTGTATCTCATGAACCGTGAATTTTACACAGATGATGATATTTTTGTAAAATGGAAATATAAACGTAAATAAATATTTCACTTCCTCGAATGGGGATCGAACCCACAACCGTCACGTTACAGTCTCACTCTTGTGCCGCTGCGCCACACCAAGAGAGAGAAGAGAGGAGATGCGGCTGCTTAAATTATTCTTCCCTAACACATTAGCTATGTACTTATAATGTTTGGATGGCATCCGAAAGTTTTCATACAGTTGAATAATCTATTTAACTAGTTATATTCGTATCGCTTAAGTTAGGTTGCTAGGGTTTCGCATCAGATCGTCATTCCTTATAGCAATAGAAATTTCTCCAAATCATCGTTGTGTTGTGTTATATTATCAATGTAATTTTCCTATTATCTTCTACAGACGGAAAAATGTAGATTATATTTCAATCCTTGCTTAAAAAAGCAAAACTATAAAATCTACTTAATAATTTCACCACACGAATAGATTGCCTAAATATAGACGAATGACGTATTTTATGGTATTTTATCAAGAACTAGTGGACCCGGACGCGGCTACGCCTGCTTAAACTATAAGAATATTTATTAACTATATTTTCAGTTTTCAATAGAATTAGTAAGAAAATATAAGCTTAAATAATCAAAAATAATAATAAGTAGAGACATATTATGAGAAAAAATATCTGAGAAATTGAAAACCAACATAAGAAGTAAAAATACCATAAGAAGTAAAAATAACCCGTACCTAAAAACTACCTAAAAGGATATTTTTTGCCAGCAATATCAAATAAAATAAGAAGAGAACCAAAGTGTATTTTAAATTAATTATAAACAGCAAATAAAGTTCGAAAATGTAATAAAACCATCAACGTCATCTGCCCGTTCGCGTAGGTCATACTATGCCGTAGGCTAGGTCATTTGGAATCAGTGACATCTCCCTTAATTATGTATTAGAATGTTATACAGTAAACTATAATTTCAATCTAGATAAAATGCTATAATGTTTATTTTCATAAGGATGAATATCTAAATGTCGCGGTAACGGTTGCGTAGCGACGCGACGGTTGTTATTAACATGGCAGAATAAATTGCATGTCAAATTAAAAAGTACTTTAAAATATATTAATTTATATGTGTAATGTAATGTTATATAGCCTATAGCACTTCTGAAGAATGCAGCTTTTATACAAAACAAAAACAATGTAAATCGGACCAGTAGATCCAGAGATCTTAGCGTTCAAACAAACAAACAAAGAAACAAACTCTTCCGCTTTATTATATTAGTATAGATTGTATAAAAAATTCGTCATTTCACTCATTATGGGACGCTACGAAAATAACCTCTTTAGGATTTATATGAAAAGATCCCGGAGCGAGAGGAAATTAAAGGAAAAACAAACATTACGAAGTTAAAAAATGTGTCTCAAAATACCTTTGGATATCTTTTTATGGATTCAACTTAAAAAGTTGTTTCACCAAAATTACCCTGGGCATAATGAGGTATTGTCATTTGAAGGTAGCTTCATTATAACAATGAACGGAATATGTAACGTTCTTTCATATTTTTTTGAGTAAATATACATATCTATACTAATATAATAAAGCGGAAGAGTTTGTTTGTTTGTTTGTTTGTTTGTTTGTTTGTTTGAACGCTAAGATCTCTGGATCTACTGGTCCGATTTACATTGTTTTTGTTTTGTATGAAAGCTGCATTCTTCAGAAGTGCTATAGGCTATATAATATAACATTACACATATAAACTAATATATTTTAAAGTACTTTCTAATTTGACATGCAATTTATTCTGCCATGTTAATAACAACCGTCGCGTCGCTACGCAACCGTTACCGCGACATTTTGATATTCGTCCTTATGAAAATAAATATTATAGTCACTTTTAGCATTTTATCTAGATTGACATTATAGTTTACTGTGTAACATTCTATTAAATAATTAAGGGACATGTCACTGATTCGCAATGACCTAGCCTTCGGGCGGCATAGTATGACCGTCGCGAACGGGCAGATGACGTTGACGGTTTTATAAATTTTCATACATTTTCGAACTTTATTTGCTGTTTATAATTAATTTAAAATACACTTTGGTTCTCTTCTTATTTTATTTGATATTGCTGGCAAAAAATATTTTTAGGTAGTTTTAAGGCACGGGTTCTAGGTACTTTTTCTAATATTAATAATATCCTTTAGTTACTTTTACTTCTTATGTTGGTTTTCAATTTCTCAGATAATTTTTCTAATAATATGTCTCTAATTATTATTCTTTTTGATTATTTAAGCTTATATTTTCTTACTAATTCTATTGAAAACTAAAAATATATTTAATAAATATTCTTATAGTTTAAGCAGGCGTAGCCGCGTCCGGGTCCACTAGTATATTTATATAGTTGCTAGTATAAACATTTCGAATTAAATTAACTATTAAAATCTAAAATGATATTAACCTGTACAATATCTACCTAACTAGATTTTGCTTGTCTACCCGCAATGTTCGGAAAAAACGATAAAAAAAATGTATTTTCTATAAAAATAATATTAATAAGAAAAATAATAAAGATATGCTATATTCAAAAATATATTTTGATTCATTTAATAATTGAAAGAACACCAAAATGCCCTTGTTCACTTTTGGTAACGTAAACTTTGTTATATTCTTCCTACGGGCACTAACAATGAAAGTTATAATAACTGTATAAAAATTTCGCATTGGAGGCTCGAACATATATATGTACGAAGCTTAGGTAGAATAAATATTTAAGGAAACTCCTAATAATACAAGCTTTTTTGACGTTTTTATAAATAATGGTACGGAACCTTTTTTTCTTTTTAACCTTTTTTATTCGTGGAAAGGTTAATCTTTTTTGTTTAATTAAGGAAAACATAGTTTCATGCATTTTTGAAATGATTTGTAATTATGTTTTTAATTTTGATTTTCTTTTATAGTATTCTTTACTTACAATTGTCACTATATAAGGCCGCCAGTAGTGGGGCTGTCGTGGTGCAGGTCTACAAACTGGTTATCGGGGTGGTTGTAGGTTTGATTTCTACTCGAGGAACTGAAATATTTATGATACTCACCACGAAATACATCCAGAAGAAAGTGGAAAGTTTTAATAGGACGCAGTGCCTTAATACTAGGTTCCCAGGATCTGCCTACTTTGCTATGTGCCTGATACATTGTGAAGCTAAAAAAAAATTATAAGTAAATACTTATTTTTTCTTATCTATCTATATATTATATACCACATGTTATATCCCATTTCACTTATTTCTATTTCATTTAATTTCATTTTATAACTGAGAGCCTGTACCACCACCAACATCATTCATTCCACAATTCCTAGTCCGCTGTCAATGGAACGTTAAGTCGGATTAGACAAGACGCCTAAGCCGGGTTGATCTCGATATAGGATCTCTGCTTCATTTCACATAATACGAACGTAATATTTGCTATTATTTCTTTATTGTAATTGTCATAGTAATTTTTTTATGATAACTTTAAATTTCTTATTAATATTGTTTTCATCTTGTTTCGTTACTTATTTTTTTTAGCCGTACGCTGTATCCTGTTCATACCAAGGTAGACAGAGGGAACGTTACTACGTTAAGGCACTCTATTCCGCATTCTGGAGGCATTGCGTGTTGAGTCGCGGAACTCAACGCTATTCTTTGCCTCGATACCAGAGCGAAGAAATGAAGACATAAAATATTTCATTTCCTCGAGTGGGGATCGAACCCACGACTAGTCGTGTTTACAGTCACACACTTGTGAAAAATAATGGCAAAAGTAACGAGGCAAAGCAAGGCGTTGAGTTCCTCCACTCGACACCTTCAAGTTTCTTCGGCAATTGAGGAACGGAAATGTCTAATCACAAGGTTCCCCTACTACTCTGCTATATGCGGGATACAGCGTGAAGCTATAAAAATATATAAAGTGAAAGCGATAAAACTAGCGCTAGTTAAGTGTTCACAAGGTTTATGTGACATCTAATGGGTGGAAAGATTGATATTACGGACCAGATTAAAACAGCCACAGGTACTCGGGAACATCTATGATATATAATATATAGATATATGGACGCCCATTACTGTAATACTATGTAATATTGGGGCTGTCACAAATTGCTGGTGCTTTACTAAATGGACATTTACTAATATTACTATATTTTATACTCGCTGTTCTTCCTGACTTTTGATGTTTCAATATTTTTTGTGTATTGTTGGTTTATTTTATTTAGTTGTATTGATACTGTTGATATGACTGTTAACGTGATGATAGTGGGTTCGATTTCCACTCGGGTGAATGAATTATTGTTATCTATCTTAATAAAAAAACTCGGACTTGAACATTCAGCTGAAAGTTAAGAACGAAGGTCCTTCCTTCAGGTTTTTTTCTAAATATAAATTCTGTATTTTCATTAATGAAAAAAAAATACTAGTTTTCGTTAGCTTAGTGTAAATATTTTAAATTTGTAAATGTTATAAATTAAATTATTGTTATCAGTTTTCAAATAATATCAATAAAAAAACTATCGCTAGCCAGTGTAGTCGTTCTAATTGCTCAATTTTAATAGTATAGTAAACATACATGATGAACCTGAACGATTCATATTTTATATGTCTAATATATCTCTATCGGTTTTATAAACAAAATTAAATATATGTTTATTTATATAAATAAATAATAATAATATAACAATAATTTAATTTATATAAAAGGTAACCCTTTCATTGTAACTAAGTAACGTCGTTACGCCAGATGAGCCTCGATCTATCACGTAGATTGTTGCGAGAGTCATTTGTATCGCCATTTTGTGAATCACCAAACATTACACTTTTATTATGAATTTGGTTAAAACTTATTATATAAAGTGCTTTTGAAACTTTCATTGTTTAAAATAAATTTGTTAGAGCAACTATTCATTGTAGTGTCTAAATGGACTTTATAGCGATGAGTTCAAATGTTAATCGAAAAAAATATTTTATATAAATCGCTTCCATTTCTAAGTAAATGGACAGACGAAAATACAGTTGAAACTACTGAACTTTAGTCAAAACTTTAGTCAAACTTTAGTCAAATTTGGCATATACGAAGGTTAGAGAGTGTAAGGTACTATGAGAAGATTTCGCGAAATTTTTAAGGCAACGGAAAAAATCGATATTTTCTATTTTAAGTCTTTTTCGACGTCTTAAAGTCCACGTAAACAATTACTACCTAAATAAAAAATTAATAATATGAGGTAATGAATTCAGTTTACAAAGCTTTAGAGTCGACGGTTATTAAAAGTAATATAAAAGCTCTTTGTGTAAAGGAATTTCTAAAAAAGTTTCCCTTTATTCTCTCTGCCGGGCACCCTACAAATTCATTAGCCACAGTTGCCACTACACGTGTTTTTGGTCTAACAAACTAAAAATTCTGAAAATATTTGCAAAAATACATCTGTAAAGAGAAAGCCTTTGTTAAAGATATTTTAGGTTTACTTATATGAATGTAAGCTTTATTTTTAGATTTTACAATGCAAATTGAAGTATGTGCTACTTGTATGCGTTGGTCTAAATATATTTATGAATATATATATTTTTCACGCTATGTTTCTCATAGTAGGATAGGCAAATAGAATTTATTGTCAAAATTCTCTAATTCCTTTGGCTGTACACTGACAGGATGTGGGTTCGATTCTAATAATAATGTAACAAACAATATTTTAGTAACTTGCATATAAAACTGCATCTACTGTATAACATACTGTATAACATTATTCATTCATTTTTCTTTGTCAATTTTCATGTTTTTCAAAGCAAACGTAATTATGCTATGTCCCATTGCTTACTAAAGCGGGGTGACGCAACCAAATCTAAACAGCATACTGGTTTTAGAAAAGAAAGCTCAAAAGTTCAAAGGAACTAGAACAACTTCAAATTGCATTCTACTATTGTGAAACGCAAAGGAAATTCCTATGTGCAGTATTGTAATATTATTGTTTTTTTTTTATTTAAGCTTCAGCCAGAAGGTAAGCTATTTCTCTTAAAGCAGAATAACCAATTCAAGTCAAGATAAACTTAGTAACTTGTCGCGTAGTTGAGTTCCGCCACTCAACACGCTATACCCCCAGAACTTGTTTGAAAGTGGGGAGTGGAGTGTCTTAAGCAACAATATACCTTTTACTTTTTAATAATAATTCAGAATATTGTCGAAAATCGCTCGAAGGATCGTTTAGTTCACGTGCCAGTTGCCAAATATCAGTATTTCGAATGATTTCACTTTAACAAAAACGGTGTTAGAAATGCCGTATTATTAATTTTGCTCAAACTTCGTCACAGGCGTTTATGGATGTAATATTTCAATGTTACTCGACGAGAATAAATCTATTGGGGATATTAATGTTTTTTTGCTTTATAAGAAAGTAATTTAAAATTGTAAAGTAATTAATTTGGGGGTCGCAGCGTTCCCACTCGAAGGAAAAAATATTTTCATTTCCTCGCTCTGGTGACAACACAAAGACATTGAGGCGGAGTGGGAAATGGAGTATCTCAACATTAGGTTCCTTTCTCTATCCTGAAATGTGCAAGGTACATCATGTAGCTATTGTTAGATATAATATTTTACAAATTAAAAAAATAATATCTTATAAATACAATGAAATTACAATTAATCGTTAAGATATTAATAATTAGTAAAAAAAAAAGCAAAAGGTTTTTAGGTAGATAGGTAAGCAGATATTTAAGAGGCTAATAAGACAGTTATTTGTCTCAGGGTGCCTCCTACAGGACCCTTCATATATCAAACACAGAAATTGTTTTAACAGTCCAGTGATGTACCGCTGTGGCGGGCGGTCGCACTCTAGACCATCTACAATTCCATGTCTCGTGGCCAGGCTCTATCGCCCAACCATCGAGCAACCTTGGTTGTATTATCCACCCACTCATTCGGTTATCCCGAGCGGCTGAACCAACACCCAAACTGACCTTAAGGAGATATCTGTTAGACTTAAATGTTATAGGACGATTGTAAGGAACAAGGGAGGATGATGTCATTGGGCAGTCGTAAATGCCACGACGGGTGCTGGAACCCACTGGAATACACAGAGAGTTAGGTAACAACCAAGGCGTCGGTCAATGAAGAAGCCTCTAAGAGGACCGACAGTTATTCTTTGGAAGTATTATTTATATCGTTAACGCAAAAAACTTTGTTAGCGCGATTCAGAACGAAGATTTTAAGTGTCTGTTTCTAAGTGTTATTCAAGTCCTACAATCCTGTATTATGGACAATAGATTAAATGCACTGTTTCATTTTGGTTACATTATATGAATATATTTTAAAGTATTTTTTCTATAATATTTTAGACTTTAAAAGAAATCGTTATTACAGTTTCTGATTGGCTGAAGCTACTGCGCTTTTGGTGTCGTCACTGGGATTCCCCGAACGTATTACACAATGTACGAGACATGTTGTTAATGATCAAGCAACTTTGGTTTAGTACTTTAATACTATACATGTAAAGTCTTAATTTGCATAAACTGCTTATAATATAGCTTTGTGGTATATAAATTAGTACTATTTGAATTATACTATTAATAATAAAAATAAGTATTTATCATATAATTAATATTTTTTCTAACACCTAGTTTCTAACAAGCCTAGTTGTTATAATACATTTATTACTGTATAGTAGAATAGAAGCAAAAAGCGATTTATAGTTTTACTAAATGATTTCCTATGTTAAAATATTTTTTAGCTTTATGCTGTATCCCGCATGTAGGCAGAGGGAGAATGATGTTAGGACACTCGGCTCCCCATTTTCCGCCGAATTCTGGAATCATTGCAGTTTTGTGGCGGAATTCCATGCCGCGCTTTGCCTCGACACCAGAACGAAGAAATGAAAATATATATAATAAATATTTCATTTTCTTGCAAAGGGAATCGAAACCAGTCCAGTTACTTCGCCACGACTGGCCTCTGGAAAATGGGAAACGGAGTATCTTCACAATAGTCTCTTGTCTCTGTCTACCCTGCCACATGTGGCATACAGCGTGAAGCTGATTAATTAAATGCCATTAATAATTGGGCATCAGTAACTTGTGTTATATAATAAATGGTTTGTGAGATGGGCATTTAATGAACTTTTAGAGTTTCGACGGACGTCTGTCGAAAATATCCGACTTTAGTACGAGTCACGAACGTGCCCTACTTCTGCTCTCTTAACTAAGTATATATTTTTTGTCTTCATGTTATTTCATTTCCCAGGTATTATGCAGGAAGCACTCTATCTTCTATTTTCATTTTTTTTAGAGACATTGCTAGACTGTGGCTTTTGCTTGGCTTGTGGGATTTACTATACTGAAACGAAAATGTATTTAAAATGTTATTGGAAAAAAGTGGGGAACGGAAGTGTCTTAATGGGAACGGAGTGTCTTTACACTAGTTTCTCAGGTTCCCCTTGCCTACCTCGCTGTGTGCACGATACAACTTATTTAAATATATGCATTAACATCCGTAGCAAAATCATAATTATTTGAATAATTAATGAAGCTACAACCATCACATATATTCAGTATCCTCAAAATCAAAGATAATATGAAATGTTAATAGACAAATTGCAAAATAAATATCCCTAATGTAATTTTACATAAAAGTAAAAAGGAAATTTATAAATTTACAATTAAATATATGTATATCGAATGAAAGGTAATTAATTTACTTGGGAAATGCTCAACTTGGATGAACATAAAGTATTTTTCAAACAAAGTTATCCTACGGTTAACGTCTTACATAGGCCGTATTTGTTTAGCTAATTATGCTCTTTTTCATTGTTCTTGAGAAGATTTTATTTTTTTTTGTCTTAAGATATTTTCTTATTTGTATTATAATATATTTAAATTTTGATTACCATGAGGTTAACTTATAAAAAAAAAACTGTTATTCAAACGCCATTCTTAGGATGTGCTAATTTCAAACTACATTAAAAGGTTCCTAACAGTAGGTTCCCGGGTTCCCTCTGCCCATCCTGCTGTGTACCAAACATTCTTAAGCAAAATCAACAATAACTGAATACTCTAATACAATTTCAAAACATATTTCCCTTAAAGGAACCATAACAATACTATTCAAAGCAATATATAGGTAACATGTGCGTAATGTTGCGTGAACATTTAAACTAACATAATGTTTACAATTCAAAACGATATATGAAATGTTACTTTGATATGAAAATGAGGAGTTTTCTTTACATGAAGGTGATATATGTAGAGTATTGGATCAAAAGGTTCAATATTTTTTATTAGATAGAATTTATAAAGAAATTGGTCCCGTAAATATTTGGGAATAATCATTCAACACCAAGGAAAGATAGTAACAGTTGATTTCTCTTATCGGTTTTAAAGCTAAGATATACTAACCCTATATGTATATACATATCTCTCATAGTTGCCTTCTAAAATTGTGTTAAGATAAAAAAACTACTTTAGGGAAAACATTGAGATAAAATTTCTTATATATATTGAATTAATTTAAGAAATTACCTATTAAGGTTAATATGTAGTTTATATTTTTTCTGAAAATACTTTTTAATACTAATATAATCACTCAAAGAAAAAAGCATTCCAACAATTTCCATATCGTAACCAAACCCCGCTGGGATAATCTATTAACTGTGTACAAGCCTTTCCACTTAATTCCGTAATATATCGTACTAATAATTTACTTAAAGACGCTCACGCAACATAGAGGTTTTTCTAAGTATATGAAAATAAAAGCAAAAAAAAACTCTAATCTATAGAGGCCAGTTCAATTGAGATCCAGTAGTGGGTCGCAGGGGTACAAGCATGCGACTGTAGACACCATAAGCTGTGTATTTGTTTCTTATTTTTATTTAATCCATGATATCAACACAGGCCGTCGTGGTACAGCGGCACCAGGTACGACTGTAAAGCGACGGTTATGGGTTCGATCCCCACTCGAGGAAGTGAAATATTTATTTACGTTTATATTTCCATTTCTGAGCTCTGGTGTCGAGGCAAAGCGTGTTGAGTTCTGCCACTCAACAGCAATGCCTCCAGAATTCGGCAGAAAGTGGGGAATGGAGTGTCTTAATATTTGGTTCCCTCTGCCTACCCCGCTGTTTGCGGGATACAGCGTGAAGCTGATTTTTGATTTATCAATCTAAGACCTCCAACTACAAAAGTATAGCCACCACGAACCAGACTTACGATCGCGAGAGCGGGCAAACAATTAAAACTTTACATATAAGCTTTTTGTTTTAATACAACTTCTATAATGAATTTATAATGAATCGCGTACCGAAAGTTCCAAGAATTGGAATTTTTGTTTAATGAAAATTTTGGATTTTAAACTTAACAAAGATAAAACGATCAATCATGTTTGCACCTATGGTGACGGGTCTTTGTGATTTTATTAAACACGTAAGTTCAGTTATTAAAAAACTGATTTTTTTATTATTATTATTTTTTTTATTATGTTTTGTTCCGTTTCACGCTGTATTTCTAATATAGACTGAAGGAACCTATTGTTAAGACACTCCGTTTCTCACATTTTACCAAATGTTTGACATTTTAATTTTTTTTAATTCAGCTATTGCTTTGAAATATTTTCTTTAAATGCTAAATTTTAATGCTTTCTTTACAATTGCAATTAATACAGCGTATTTAATAAAATTATCCTTAATTTCGCTATTTTTTAAAAATATTAGGTATTTTTTAAGCTTTAATCTGTATGTAATCCGCTCATAGCAGGTGTATCCAAAGCGAACAAAAAATAACAGCATTGTGGTGCAATTGGAAAGGCATGACTGCCGCTTTGCCTCGGCGCCAGAGTAATGAAATGAAAATATAATTTTAAATAAATATATAATTTCCTCTAGTGGGGATCGAACCCACAACCAGTCGCGACAATCACAATTTGTGCCCCTGCGCCCTGTATACCTAGCTCGCTTAGTTTATAAAAAGATTAAGCGATAATTAGGCAGTGCAAGTGAAACGGAGTGTCTTAACACTAAGTTTCCTATGCCTATGAATCTATAAAAAAAAATTACTTCGTCAATTTTATTTAAACAAAAATATTTCACCCACACTATAAAAATATTGAAACAAGCTGGCCGTTTTAGTCTATGCGTGCCATTTGTGTCGGAGCATCTATTTTTCCAATCCAAACACTTTGATTGATGGACGTAGTTTTTGATCGCCTTTTTTCTATTTTGTTCACACCATATGGACGCTATCTAGGCGCAGTACAGTGGGTTGCAGGTGTAAATTTGATTACATTTGTTTTTGAGACTTACCATTTATTCCTTACAAAGTGATCCTAGGGCTTCATAGTTTCCGTTTTAGTTACTTAACCCTAAAATAATACCGTATAAAATAATTACGAGCATATGCACGAGCTTTCAAAAGTTAAATTCAATAAGTTGTACTTCCCATTGACCTACTATCCCGAAATTGTTACGGAACCCTCTGCGGGTAAGAACTCGCACTTGTTAAACAAATAATCTAACAAAACCCGAGTTATTCTGAGATAATATAATCATGCACGCCCTAGTCGCGTTTGAGTTCAAGCATTATGCAAAAGCACGCGCGGAATTTTTCACATTTAGGTACTATCTATACTTACTATATTATCTACAAACATTTTCAGCGTATCTTTTTTAGCTTTACGCTATATCCCAGATGAGGTAGCAGAAGGAACCTGGGAACCTAGTGTTAAGACACTCCGTTCCCCATTCAGACTTTTCGGTTGCTAACTTTCCGCCGAATTCTCGAGGCATTGCGTGCTGAGTGGCGAAACTCAACGCTGTATTTTTCTTGGTTATCAAAGCGACATATTATACACACATATATCACATATTATATATACATATATTTCAAAACGATAAGCTCCTTTGCTTTAGATGTCTGTAAAAAAATATATATAT
>HE670631.1:89260-125037 GCA_000313835.2 Heliconius melpomene melpomene | reverse complement strand
AGGGGCTGATGATTTTTCAAATTATTTGCATTCTCCAGTTCTGGAAAGACAGATCGATGCGTTAAGTTTCACCACTCAAGCTCAACGATGTCTTTAAATTCGTATAAAAAGATGAGAACGGAATGTTGATACTTCGTTTTCTCTGCCTACCCTGTTAAACGGGAAAGAGTAAAGTTGCTAGTTTTATTCTATAACAATTATTACAAAAAAAGTAGTAAAGTTTCCTTGCTCTGATAACGAGGCAAAGTGTGGCAATGACTTCCTTATCTCAATACGCAATATCTCAAGAATTCAGCAGAAAGGGGAGAACGGAAATGTCTAAACCGGAAGGTTTAGGTTCCCAGGTCCCCCCTGCCCTGCTACGTGATAAAACTATAAAAAATAAACCTCTTCAGGCACAGCTCGTATATTAGTGAAGCCCTTCCTAAACACGACGTACACGCGCCTCGCGCCGCACCGCAGCGCGGACGTCGCGCAGTCGAAGGCGGTGTCCCCGGCGCCCAGCACTATCACATTACCGTAGAGCTCTGGTAACGATGACTTGCAGGCGCACATCCCTATCAATTAAAAGTGGAAATATTAATTTAGATAAATCTAATGTTCATATTTTTTTTCATAGAGACACAAGCGGGCAATCGCACGCTGATGGTGTCGCATTCAAAAGGCCGGTTGTAGGTTCGATTCGGGGAACGGTAGAGTTTTAATAATAACGAATTGTCTTAACACTAGGTCCCCAGCTCTGCTTACCCTGCTTAAAACAGATTCAAGCTATAAAAATGTCAAGTAAGTGCATTTTGAATTTTTCTTCCGCAATTCTCATTGACGATCTTTGTCTTTATTAGCACGGATAAATGAAAATATGGACGAATTCGGAACATAACGTTCTTTCTGACCTACGATACAAGATGATAAGAGACAAGCAGATGAGTAAAAATATTATTCCAATTATTGCCCTTTTAAATATAAAAGCGGTTTGGTTAATAATAAAATAACATTAGGTATATTTTACAAATATAAAGTGCTAAACTCTTAGACAACAACTAGAACTTACCTCTTTTACTGCCCTTAGATACCAGCGGCAAAAAGTTCTTGCTCGTGTAAAATCCCATATCTGTAGTCAAGTTTTTGAATATGGGAATATTTTTCGGCTCCGGTAAACCAATACCCAGAAATACTGCAGCATGATCGTCCTTCAGAAGTCCCTTTAAGAATAACATTTAATTCATTATTTTGAGCGCTTTTAACACTAGGGTCTTAAGTTCGCAATGCGTACCCTC
This sequence comes from Heliconius melpomene melpomene, assembly GCA_000313835.2. NCBI lineage: Eukaryota > Metazoa > Arthropoda > Insecta > Lepidoptera > Nymphalidae > Heliconius > Heliconius melpomene. The sequence goes on along the minus strand of HE670631.1, from coordinate 123,760 downwards.
CTATATGCGGGATACAGCGTGAAGCAGCGTGCACAATATAAACATACTTACATCAACAGTTATATCTTTAGAAGACAATTTGCGTCCAGTCACAAACTTGACTCCAAGATTCCGAATAAGGTCTATTTCAAATTGCACCACGTCGTATGGAAGACGATATTGAGGGATTTCAGATGAACTGAAAAAAATATTTAAATTAAAAAAATCAATAGTTGTAAATTAGATTATTTAAATTACAAAACTTTAAAGAGATGAGCAAAACTACTTGACGACTTACTAACCCCATTCATTCAAAAACGTCATAAGTGATAGTGAAGAAGAATAATAGAAAACATTTATAACGATTACTTTGTACATAAATATAGTCTATAGCTTGCAGTAATTACCTTAAACCTCCCAAATAATTCTCTTTTTCATACACGGTAATGTTCTTATATCCTAGCCTTGCGAGGAAACAGGCACAACTCAAGCTGGCTGGTCCTCCCCCGATCAACGCGATCTTTTGATCGCCTCCTTTCGCCAATGGTTTCGTTTTAGGATCTAACGTTTGAGGTATTCTCATTTTCATAAATATCTGCATAATGAAAGACATGCAATTAAAATTAGTCTTTTTAAAAAAATCCAATATGAGATTGCAAGAGATGATCTACTATATAAATGAGCAAAGAAGTGAATTTAAACATAATTGCAATTAATAGAATTCAAAGTAACAAAACTAATTACTAATATGCATTTAAAATTTTTTTTTTAACATAATGCAATTTTGATATTTAGCTATAACTTCAATTTCCTTGCTCAAATAACAGGGGTGTTGAATTCCACCAGTCAACACGCAATGTCTTAAATTCAAGCGAAGAACAGTATCTCGGAATCGAAAGTTATCTCTGCCTATCCTGTCATATGCGGGATAAAGAACCCTAAAAAAAAGTAAATCCTCACATCAACAGCAAAATGCTGCAGTCCACCGATGTTGATAGCGCCTTCTTCGCTCGCGTGCAAGTTGCAGCCGCCGACGCAGAGGTCGCTTGTAGGGCACACCATACCGCAAGTCAGGCCGAGAGGGTTATCAGATAGTATGGCTTTAGCTGCTCCATAGTAATTCTGTAAAAGTATATTTTAGTTTATGTTTTTTATTGTAGTTAATGTATTTTGAGAACAGTGAGGAGTTATTCACACTGTACCCTAAAGTGCTATGTGGGATATGCTGTGGCAACCAGGTGTTAGGACTTTCAGTTTGCCGTGCTAGAACTCCACGCGTTGTCTTGTAACGAGAGTGAGACTACGAGTATGTCTATAAATGTGTAAAAATAAAATGACTGGGAATCGAATCCATGGCCGTCTCGTTTATAGTCATTTGCTGTTGCACTTTAAATTAGGTATATAAGACCAATTACTTAGGAAGACGAGACCAATTATCATAAGTTTAAAGTAAGTTCTTTAATAATTCTTTTTTTTTGGTGGGTATTTAGAAAAAGTGCTGAATTTAGTGCTATTGCTATTTGTATTTTTTATATAGGTACACCAGTTTTAGATAACTAAAAAAAAATGCAACAAACCTTGCTAGCTATACTGGTAATAAAACTTTTGACATCGATTTGTGTAGGACAGGACTTCTGGCACGGCGCGTCCGCGCATTTGAGACATCTCGCTGCCTCTTTCAAGGCTCCACGTTCTGATAACGTGGTGTGTTTGATGTCGTCGAAGTTCTTTTCCAGCGTTGGACATGTCTGAATAGAATTACAAAAATTGTATAAAAGTTGCATAATTTTTCCGTATAAACGTCTCTATAGTTAATATTTTGAAAAAATAAATGAAATCAGCTTCAAGCTGTATCCCGCACACAGCAGACAGAGGGAGCCTAGTGTTAAGACACTTCGTTCTCCACTTTCTGCCGAATTCTGGAGGCATTGTGTGTTGAATGGCAGTTCTAAACGCCGCGCGTTGTGCCCGCGTCTCGTTTACAGTAACAACCTTGTGCCTCTACGCCAGGACTGGCCTCGTTGATAATATATCTAATTTAAATTATGATTGACACTTATCATATATATTTATTATTCAACTTTCAATGAAACAGTATATTTCTTTCAGTATTATCTGAGAGAGATATAAATGACAATTCGTGTATTGATCGCAAATGGCCTATATACCTATTAGCTATTTCAATGTGTCATCGATCGTCTTATCTAAAGAGTGGAGTCATACAGTTCCATATACATTTCTTGAAGATTAAAATAAATAAATAAATTCAATAAATTGTTCTAAGAAATAATAACAATTTTTATTAAAAATACAAGTTTGTTCCTAGCTTTGGGGGTAGGGAACCATTTTATAACTAAGTATGTAACTTGTACTAACTTGTAACTTCATCGTCTCTGTAGTTAGATTTTTTGAGGAAATAAAGATAATTATTAACGTATTTTGGTCTCTTTATCTACTGACATGTTTATACTAAAAGAATTATAAGTATCATTTATATGAAAAGACAATTTTTCATAAGAATTAACGCTTTCTGTTAGTTTGTCCAGCGTAAAAGACTACACTAATAGAGAAAACATATGTTTAAATACTCACACCGCATTTTCTATCAGTATTTCTTTTCCAATGTTGCTTGTTCTTCTTCGTCTGAGCTGATGGAACCAAATTGCTATAAGGTTTGACCGTTGGATTCAGCTTCAGGAGATTCTGAGATTATATTTACTTTTTTAGATGTCACACATTTTTGGCATTTAGCAAGTTAGACAGAGAAAAACGACATTTCATTACTAAATTTTTGCCCGATTTTGGACAATTTCGGACAACTCAAAGGGAGGCGTGAAATAATTTAAATGTAGCATTCTGCCTAATGGGAATTGAACCCGCTATGGGTTGGAGAAGACATTTTGTGTTCAATCAGATAAGAACTTCTCACTGGTTGCTCATATGTTGAATGAAATTTTTAATGGAGAATATACCGTGCGGCAGAAAAAAGACTTAGTTTTTTACTTACAAAATAATAGTAAAAATTTGTACAAAAATATTATAATTTATGACTATTTCGATATAATTATCTTAAGGCAGAATTGTTATTTTTTGAGTGAAATCACAAAAAACGTAAGTAAAAAACATTAATTATTATATCATATCATTAATAAGCATTAACAATAATTATTCTTAATTTTGAGTTTTAATTATTATTAGTGTATATATTAATATTATTATATAAACGAAATACTATACTATATTAGATATATATATTTACGTCATGAATTTAATAATTATTAATCACCGCGTTTATTAAAACGTGATAAGCATTTACTAGGCTTACGTAATAAATGTCACAAGTCATAATATTTATTAAAATGTAATCGTATCATGTATAGATTTAAGTAGCACGAGTAAAATTTATCAGCTGTGATAGCAATTATTTGAAATTTAATATAAATGTATTGTATTGTTGCCTACGCAACAAAGATTTATTCTTTCGTTTCTTAAGTAACTAGCGACACACGCGCGGCTTCGCTCGCTTTAATTTATTTTTTTAATCTACCTTTTACGTACATGCGTCTTAATCTCATGGTAAAATAAAAAAAAAATACATTGAAATTAATAACGTAATATAAAATAGCCTGAGGCCTTTAGTCTCATATGAGTGGAATATAAACTTCAACACATAAATATTCGTAATTTCGTACATTTACAATTCCAGCCAGTACTTCTTGAGATTAGTGCATTCGACCAAACAAACACTTCAGTTTCATAACATGAGTAGGTATAGAAAATTAAATTGGATATATAGATAGAGAGAAATTAAATTATACATGCAGTAAGTAGGTACTTAATGATATATCTAAGCTAAGTCATAATATATTTATGTGAGTAATACAAGAATGACGAACGATATACTAATTAGTTGAAATTTCTAGGTAAGTTAGATTATTCTTTAGACATGATTAGGTTAATTGGGATCACTTAAGTTTTCGAAAATAATTTAATTTAAAATTAATTAATACATTAAAATCCATTTAAATACAGATAACAATAATAATATTTCTATATATTTTTGGGCAACGGTTTCATTTTCAATGGTTCCGCCAGAGCCTTTTTTCTTAAAACGATCTCTTACGCCGACTTAAGAACGACAAAAACTAACTAAAATATTAGTAATACATTTTATTGATATTATTCATCTTCTCAAGTAGCAAGTACAGTATTTTTTAGAGGCTTTAATATGTAGGTACAGTACGGTGAACAAGTAGTGGCTGTTTGTGTTTGAGATTTTTCTTACTTTCAAATATTTTTTCCCAAGTGAACAATGCGCATAAGTTCAGGAAAACTGACTTCAGACCCGCCACAACTTGTTGACCGTACTGTAATGTTTATCGTGTTTGTTAATATTGATAACAATCGCTATCGTCAAGTGAAATATCTTATATATACATAGCTGCCCTGTTTCTACATTAATCGTAAGTATAACTTCAATATTGTTTTAATTAATTTATCTATTCTCATACATAAAGAAAATTACAAAATTACAACATAGGTTTATACAACTTTACACGGAAGTAACTATGACAAACCTTGAAAGCTTAATACAACACATTTCTAATACAAATAAACATGCGCAAGCGCACTTTTATAGCATATTTAGTAAAGATAAAAAAAACACATAAACTTACCTCGATATCCGGTAGTTCTCGACTTAGAAGAATCTTTGCCATATTGAAAGTATAAAATAAATTTTATTTGTATTGATTTATAATATTTTTTTCGTATATTTTAATAAATTTCGAGTAACGTAGACGCAGTGGACTACACACTGGCAGTGCTACACTCACGACTAACGATCGAGGTCTAAGATTCGTGTACAATCCTTTTATCTTTATTGTTTTGACCAGTATAAGTTGAACCGCGTTTTAGTTACGCAGTAATTTTTAACCGACTTCTGTAAGAAAAGGATGTTATCAATTCAACTGTATTTAGTTTTTATATAAATTCTTTATAATATGTTAAGTCGTTGGTGGCCATGGACGCTTTTTGTATATATTTTGATAATGGAATAAGATATGTAATATATTTTTTTGCTATTTTAAACTGTTAATTGCGCATTGAGACGGACTAGCTTTATAAATTTAATAATCATAATAATTTTTCGTATTTCGTATTTATAGATTCCCATTTTTTTATGATAAAGCATGGAAGATTGAACAGTCAGAGACTTGTGTAAAGTGACATTTTTCACCATTTTTTTTTATTTTACGAGATATTGCGCATTCAGAGACGGAACTCAACGCCGTGTTTTTTGTACCAGAGCGGGTATTTGGAGTTTGAACCCACAACCACCTCAAACATACACTCAAACACTGTCCCACCGCGTCACGACGGCACTGTTAAGATATCAAATAAAATTCTACATCTTAAATACTAAAAACATTTTTTTTTTCATCAGTATAAGTGATTTAATTACTTTTTATCTGTTTTCTATTCAAGATAAGCGATGTCCTTAACCTTTTACAATTACGTATATGACTAATAAGTTTTACATTTACTTTTTGTCGTATATCTTTAATTTTTTTATATTTTTTTAGTTTTTTCATATCGTAATTTTCTTAGCTTTACGCTGTATCCTGTTGGTGCTGCTCATTATTGATTTTCACGAATGAGAATCGAATTCCGAACTGTCGCGTACCGTCGTACAGTTGCACGATTGTCTCTGCGCCACGCCCGGCGTCTATTATCTATATATATAAAAGGACTTGTTATATTATAATGGTAAACTAACATGGTTTTACATTTATGATATTGTTCTAAAATAAGTTACTATCATTTCTTTGTTTTACTTTAAAAGCATATATTTTATATATATATGTACAAAAATCATTCAAGGACATAAAAAATAAAACACAACTTATGAACAGTAAATATAAATATATTTCGAATTATTCAGAGGCTTCACAATATTTGGAAGAATTACTTGACAGCTATTAGTTATCAAACGTCGATTGTCGTCCATTTTAATTTAGAAATAAAGCTGTTATCAAACGAAGCGGTTACAAATGGTATTAGTTACAACGACATAACAATAAAAGCTGACCACACCAATAAATATCGCGTTTTTTTTTATACTAAACGCGACTAATTTGGACTAAAATGTATGCGCTAACATACCAAGCATATTCAATTAAACAACTAATTAATTTAAACATATTTAATATAACACGATATTCGGTTCAACATAATATTATGTATATTTGAATAAATAATTCAAACTATATTGGTCGAATATTATTCTGTTTTGGCCATTTCATTTATTACCACAGATAGAAATAACGTTTAAAAAAATAACAATACTTTTTTTTTCGATGATTTTTTTTAATGGGTGACAGTAATATTATTAAACTGTTCATATAATATAATCATTTTGAAAGATTCTTAGAAAAATATGGTCGATATTAATTTATTGACAGACAGACATACATAAATAGGTACCAGTTAGCGCACAGGTGAAGAGGAAAAATATTCATAAATTTTAAAATTAATAATTCCTTTATTTACGAATAGCAAATACATTTTTAACTAATATAAAGTGCGTTCGAGGCGCCATATTAAATGTTTTTTTCTAGTTTATATAAAAATGCAACACCACATAAAATGGCGAGTTAACTTATTTTAGTTAATACTAGAGATACCGTTTATTTACATGCTGTTTCTTCTAAATATTTGCATCTGAACAATACATTAAAACCTTATATCTATACCTATTTGTGCAATTGTTTATGCTTGGAAATAATCGAAGCTGCTACAACACTATTATGAAAAAAAAAGTTGTCTATGGCATCGGTAAATTTTATTAATATCGAATAAAAAATAAGCAATAACAATTGCACGTTCCTTAAACGCAATATTACGTGTACTAACTTTTACATCTTATTTTAGGAGTGGATTTAGACAATAATTAACTCAGAAGTTGTTTATTAAAAATAAAAAGTTGACCTGAAAACGTTATTTGTTCAAATATCGTTGGCTTAAAGTGTATATCTGCTAACAGCCTATAAAGCAACTTCTCAGGAGAGAAAGTTGGTTGTTTTCTCTAGTATATGATTAAAAATAAAGTTAGATATTTTATTACTTTTACATACCAACAAAAAGCTGTTTAGCTTTAGGCTTTTAGGTTTACACTCTAAGCCGACAATATAAGTAATAATATAATTGATATATACTAATGTTAAAAAGAACACAGAGGCCGGCGACAGTCAATTAAGGCCTAAATCCTTTATCACGAAAAATATCTCCCAAAAGACTAAGTTTATGCGATCAAATAAAATGGACAACATATTAGAATCGCGAATTTCCAAAATGATGACCTTTTTAATTGATCCGATTAATAATGCTTAATGTAATAATTGTGCGGCATTTTACACTTTCCACAATATCAACTTGACAGTTAAAAATCATAAAATAAATCGTTTTCCATTTTTAAAAATATTTCAGATAAAATTATTGTACAGATAAAAAAATAATTCATACAAAGAAATGTACTCTGGAATACCAATATAATAAAAAAAAAGGTTTTGCAAAACAACCAAATTGTAGTTTTATTTACAGAATAATAATAATAATGTAGACATTTTATTGCATTCTAGTAAATTAGCTAGCTTCGATATGTATCTAACTTTACGCAGTTTACTTGCGCTTAGATTTAGGCTGGATGTTAACATTTTAACTTAAAACTAACGTCAGCTGACCTTTATACGATTAGTACTTTGTGCCTCTTCATTACAGTATGACCGACTACCGAACGTGGCCGAACTGAAATTAGCTGTAGATGACTTAATTATGGCTTAAGCCTCAGATTTGATTTTAGAAATTTTCTTACTTTTATTATTTCCCTTCAGAATAAACAATGCACAAAGTTCAGGTAACCTAACTTCAGGGCGGTCACGACTCGTCGGCCGTACTGTAAATTTATATTTAAACCAAATCAAATCCCGAAATAATCCGCGATATTAAACAGTAAAAAATCTTACACTACCATATATGTATATAATTTTAACATGACATTTTTTTATGAATATGCATTCTGTGAGCCCGGAATACATATTACACGCAAAGTTAAACATTAATATAACACTTTAGCGAATACTGCGCATGTACTTATAGACACCTACAATGAAATACAACAATGGGAACAAAAATAATCAATAATAAATCGAAAAATATAATCTCTGTGTAAACACAAAAAAATTAACAATTCCACATTAACCGACGCTGTTCAAACAATTTCTAATATTAATAATTCTAATCATCAAGTGTACAAACAAGAAAACAAATGGCGTACGGTTGAAGCAACAATGTAGGAATGTTTGTAATAAGATCGCATCAGAAAAAGCACCCAAATATAAAATGTAAACGTGTTCCCTATCCAAACGTCAATGTCATAGACAAGTGACAGTGACAGCTGTCAATGTCACTCCACAGATAATACAAAAGCGTTGACATGTACCCAAAATAATGAATACCGGTAAGAATTTACACCTATTGTATGGTTGTTGCTGGTGAAGACGGATCGTTATAGCTTTGCTGTTGCACTGGCTACGACTCGCGTCCGATATCTGAAATATTTATACGATAATGTTAAAGGTATATCAAAATATTTACAGTAAAACCGACTGGTTGTGGGTTCGATCCCCACTCGAGGAGATATTTATTTAAATTTATATTTCCATTTTTTCGCTCTGGTGTCGAGGCAAAGCGCGGCGTTGAGTTCAGCCACTCAACACGCAATGCCTCCAGAAAGACACTAGGTTCAATCTATCTAGGCTGTTACCTACATGATACAACGTGAAGCAAAATCTATGATATAAGGATACATAATGTAATAATAAAGAAAACATAAAATAACAAAACACAACATACATTCCTATCGTTTTTACAGGATCCGACACCTCCGCGGCTTTTTGGGCGGCTGCACGGGGCACAACACCGCACGTATTGCCTCGTCGAACACCGTCTTGAGGCCCTTCTGCGTTAGCGCCGAGCACTCTAAGTACTTCACTGCGCCGATCTCCTTCGCCATGCTTAGGCCCTATTGAGAAAAGGAAGATAGAAGTGTGAGTGCTATTCAGGATAAAATGTGATGATATTAAATAGGATAATAATAAACTTTAATATGATAATATAAAAATTAAGACTCAAATCTACTACTAACCCTGGATATTGTAGAAACGTTTAAAAGATACATATATGCAAAACAATAACTTAAGCTTATAAATAACACGAAATTATTAATTAATAATGTAATTTAAAGTTGGGATATATATATTATTTTCATGTGGTCGGTTAAGTAAACCAACAAATACGGAGAAAATTGAATATATTTATAACGTAATAAATGAATAAATAACCACAATTCACATACTTGTGGATACGTGATGGGTGCAAGCTTCTTCTCTTTCAGTTTCTCAATGGTGTCCTTGTCTTCGCGAAGATCTAACTTTGTACCAACCAGGATGATGGGCGTGGACGGGCAGTGATGCCGAACTTCTGGGTACCACTGAAATATAATTTACAATTAAATAAATAAAAACTCCAAGGAGTATCCCGCACATAGCAGCGTAGACAAAGGGAACTTGGGAACCTAGTGTTAAGAATCTTTTCGCCGATTTCTGGAGCCAATGCGTGTTCAGTGGCAGAACTCAACGCGTCGTGGCATCATCATCATAAAAAACAAGGAATACTTAAATAATTAATTTATCATAGCTAAACTTAAAAATTAAAAATGATTTACTATTAAATATCAACATAAACCGATCGGCATAGCACCACAAACAGAACTTTATGATTAATTTCTAATAACCTAAAAAAATATATGTTTAGATAATATTTGATACAAATGTGTCTTACTATATTATTGAAACTGCTGTTCAATTAGAAATACGAAAAATAAGTGTTAGAAACGAGTCAAACGTTAGACAAATATGACCTAAACCATTTGCATTTAGATTTCTTCAACTATTCAGGGACAAAACTATTACTCTAGTTTAGAAGAAATGTTAGCCGCTATACACACTGTACTTGATTGCTATGCAAAATATAATGTTATAATTATTATGTTTCTTGTAAATTATATAGTTATTATCTATATTTCTATATAGTAAAGAGTTTGTTTGGTCGAAGGCACTAATCTCTGCAAGAACAGGCTCGAATAAAAAATATTTGGGTATAGGTCATTTATTGAGGAATATCATGGGCAATAACATCACGTTAATGAATTTAATATATCTCATTTTATACACAACCACACCACTTAAGACGCAAAAAAAATAAATAAAGTGGATGTAAAGTGAAGAACAGAGAGAACTGAAAGAATATGGAATTATTTATATAAAGGAACCATACCTTCGCGCGAACGTTCTCGAAGGAGGCAGGGTTGACGAGCGAGAAACATATGAGGAACACGTCAGTCTGTGGGTAGGATAGGGGTCGCAGCCGATCGTAATCCTCCTGCCCCGCCGTATCCCACAGGCCCAGGTTGATGGGTTTCCCGTCTACCATTACATTCGCTGAATAGTTGTCGAATCTGAAATGTGAAAATAATAAAATATTAAATTAGATATATTTTTTAAATGTTTTGTAAGGGCTGTCATTGTAGTCACAACTTTGATCAATGTGAACTATACTTTTGGCTTGACTCTCTTTACGACCAAAGCTTCAGGCTGTATGCCGAAAACAGCAGGATAGGCAAATAGGAAATCTAGTGTTAAGACACTCAGTTCTCCATTTTCAGTTGAATGCCTCCTGGATGGCAAGAGCGAAAAAATTAAAATATACATTTAAATAATATTTAATTTCCTCGAATGGGGCTCGAACCCACAATCAGTCGCCTTTAAAATCAAACACTACGACCAAAGGAACGATATACAAACGTGATACTTAAGAGTACCATCCCCAATTGGGGTAATGGTTTCCGCCACTCTACAAAGTTTCTAGTTAGACCGAAAAGTAAACATTGAAGTAAAAAGAAAAAATATATATAAATAGAAAAAGGATGATGCTATCCCAATTTCTGATTTCCCTTATCGTTTTATATAACAGGAAAACATCTATACAGTTCGTACTTCAAACAAATTTCGTATAACTCTGTCAATATCTAATATAATGTAAGTAAATATTCCTAGAATGAATATCACGACTAAGTACTTAGCCAAATATTTATTTGATTTCTAACGAGTGACCTACTTTCATTGTAATAGGAAATAAACAATATTAATTTATTGTTCGGAAATTCGAGACGGAGAAGTCCTGTAGAAATCAACGTCACGCTGAATCCCGCACGCAGCAGGGTAAACAGAGGGAACCTAGTGTTAAGACAATCCGTTCAACACTTTCCGCCGAATCCTGCAAGCATTGCGTGTTGACTGGCGAAACTCAACACCGTGCTTTGCCTCGACACCACAGCCAAGAAATGTAAATATAAATTTGAATATTTCCAATTCCTCGAGCAGGGATCGAACCCACAACCCTCGCGTTTATAGTTACACACTTATGCTCCTGCACCACGACTGGCCTCTATGTAGATATATTTACTAAATGGTCAATAAAAATATAACATACGGCCACATTTAACACTTCCGTCACCATTAAGGTTTCTCAAAGCGACAGGTGCTGCAGTTCCGCGATAGTTTAAGTATCGTCACAGGATAGAAATTTCAAGGCATTATGACTAAGAAATAGTAATAACTAACAATACCCATTTTCATTGAACATAAACTAGACAAGTTTCGTTCAAGATGTGAAACGTGAACTAACACGTATTCGCGTATTCGTACGTGAAAAATATTTAAATATTTAAATTAAGGCTTTACGAAGTTTATAAATAACGGAATTGTATAAGCAAAACTTTGAGAATTTACAGACTAAAGACTTCCATTTATTACCTGTGAATCATTACTCAGTGTAAATACTAAAAACAAAAGAAGCAAACGCCAACATAAATACATAAGTCAGCTTCACGCTGTCTCCCGCAAACAGTAGAGTAGGCAGAGGGAACCTAGTGTTTAGACACTCCGTTCTCCACCTTCCGCCGAATTTTGCAGGACATTACTTGTTGAGAGGCGGAACTCAACGCTGGGCTTTTTCGCCTTAATAACCATATAAGATTTTACTTTTTTGAAATTAATTAAAATGTTATTTTCTTTACTTGTTTCATGAATACTTTCACGATGATATATTAAAATATACATTTAAAGAAAATTATTTACAATCTAAATGGATTCGTTGGGCGATCTTGTAAGAAAATACAAAAAAAGTAATAAAGCGGGCCAAGTAAAATACTTACACTGTTGGTATATACTCTCCGGGGAAGGCATTCGTCGTGTAACTGATGAGCAGACATGTTTTACCGACGGCACTGTGAACAAAGAAATGTTTCAAATTATTTATATAATATATTTTATTTATTTTTCCTACGAATTCTTGAGGCATTGCGTGTTGAGTGGCGGTACTACACCGCGCTGTTGCCCTGGTACCAGGGCAAAGAAATTAAAGTATTAAATATTAATGTCTTAAGTGAGAATCGAACCCACAACCACCGAGTTTATAGTCGCATATAATATGACTAATTTAATCATATTTATTTAGGTAACCTTATATTATGTTTGTACATGGACATGCACGCGTATGCTCAATATTCACTGAGAGCCAGGCGTGCCTAAGCATAAATTAATATTATTACAAGATTAGATTAAAAATATTTAATGGACAATCTCAAAATCTCTTGAAATATTTGAATATTATACGAATTTAAAATTATACATACAAAAAAATATAGCACAATTATTAAATTAACTTTTAATTTTATTATTTAAAAAAAAACCTTAGAAAGATTTAAGCATAATTACAACAGCTTTACAAGCAAAAACGTATCTTTCTGAGGTAGGTATTTGTAACAAAATTACAATGTGGATTTCCAAGGGACGAGGACACCCTTGGGAACTAGGACGACCTAAAAAAAAAATAAGGCTCGAGCACTCCTCAGATCCTCAGCATGGAGTATGTTTTAAGTTCAACACAACCTCTTTAGATAAACGAGCACCCTACAGGTTTACGAGGTGCTATAAATTTTACAAATGTTCGACTTTTGCTATTATTATGGAACATTAGATAAATAATTATGGGTTAATTTAATATGATTTTTGATGTAATAATTATAAATTTAAATATATTGTTTAATATCACTCTGTATCCCGCACATAGCAGGGTAGGCAGAGGGAACCTAAAGTACCTAAAGACAGTTCCCTAGTTTCCGCCAAATTCTGGAAGCATTTGCGTGTTGAGTGGCGGAACTCAACGCCGCGCTTTGCCTCGACACCAGAGCGAAGAAATGAAAATATTAAATATTTCAACTCACAACCTATGCCCCACACACTCCTGTGCCTGTGCTCCTTCGTCACAAGTCCACGACTGGTCTCAATTTATGCTTACTATAAAATATAGTACATAAAGTGTATTTCAATAAATATTTTTAATATTTACTTGAAACGTCGTCGTCTTATAACTAGGTACGTAGTTTAATTAGCTCTTTTGATATTTTACAAGCATGGTTCAGACATTCGACAAATTTTATTTTTTAAAGAGCAGCTAGCCTTTTTTAATTAAAGTTGTAATGAGAAAAAGTTTAACAAAAAAAAATCTTTGAAGTAATAAGAACAAGATGATAATTAAGTTTAAGTAAGTATTAGAAAATACAAATAATGCTATTAATGTGTTATTCATAGTACTATTTCATTATATATTTTTAATGTGTTATATTGATATTTATTATTGTGAATAGATATAAGCGGATAGAATAAAAGTTAACTTTTATTTTTTTTAGCGTTACATTGTATCTCTCACACAGCGAGCAGAGGGAACCTAGTGTTAAGACACTACGTTCTCCATTTTCTGTCGAATTCCCGAGGCACGGCGTGTTATTTGGCGGACCCCAATGCCGTTCTTTTGCGTCGATATCAGAGCGAAGAAATTAAAATATTAAATATCTCATTCGGTAAATTATTAAATATCAAATATCGGGATCGAACCCACAAGCAGTCGCTTTTACAGTTGGATACTGTGCCCCTGCGCCACTACTAGCCTCTACCACTACTTTTATTGCAATTGTGTAGCTTTTGATTAAAATAACTTAGTTCAATATAAATATTCCAAAATAAAAATGTCATCAAAATTGAAAACCAATTTGGAAAAGCAATATAGAGAGAGAATAAATAGAGATTTCGAGCTAACAAAATATGTATAAACTGTAGAAACTTCGATTTTATAGCGTAGGTACAGAATTGAAACAGTATGTACAGCGAACTAAGCGGATAGATGTCGCGTTCAATAAAAAAAAATTATGTGCCAATTTTAACTGCAAATATAAATCTCACCTGTGGCCTGGATACTGTAGTTTTAAATATATATAAATATTTAAATTTTCAGCCAAAATTCTATATTATAAAGTGCATTTGTTAATTTATAACTATATAAGTAGATGAAACCGTCGTGAGGCAGTGGCACAAGCGTGTGACTGTAAGCGCAACGGTTGTGGATTCGATTTCCAACTTGGGCAAATTTATTATTTAAAATTTTCATTTCCTTCCACCACTCAACACATAATATCTAGAAAATTCGGCAGAAAGTAAAGAAGAAGTATCTTGGTATCATTAACCACAATTCTCCAGTTTCACTCAATATTTCGCACATAGCCAATTTTCAGGTCGTTCGATGCGTCTTGAGTCGCGGAACTCAACGCCACGCTATGTTTTCATACTAGATCGAGGAAATGAAAATTATTGATCCTCCGGAATCGAACTCATAACCGTCGAGTTTACGGTGAAATCCTATGAAACTGGGTCATGACGATTTTTACTATAATAATACTATAAGGGACTTTACTGTTAATTTTATACAACGCAATAAATTTTGTCATACAATGGAATGAAAACGAATTACGTGATCTTTAAACGTTTATAGTGTGGCGTGCTATCTTAAATAGAAGTTTACTTTAAAAACGCTATAACTTTTTGACCTTGTCTAACAAACGCATTTAAATTATAGTATGGTAAAACAAAAAAAAAATAAAATAAATAAATTAGCTTAACGCTATAACCCGCATGGAAGGCAGAGGGAACCTATGGTTAAGACATTCCCCACTTTCCGCCAAATCCTTTTCGCCAAGCCTCGACAACAGAAGGAAAAAATGAAAATATAAATATACAATATGAATATACATATATATATATTGTAAATATACAATATGAAAATATAAATATATAATATAATGAAAAAATAAACATTTCACTTCCTCGATTGGGATCGAACCCACTACCAGCCGCGTTAACAGTCACACTTTGCGCCCATACACCACCACTGACCTCAGTATAATAATATTATACATATAATACTGCAACGTCTGGAGGTCAGAGTGCACCAGCTTTAATCGACCTGGCACAAAAAGTAAGTATACGCTCTTACGTATATGTTATAAATGTCACGAAGTACACATACAACCCTCGAGATATCACGAGTACGAACGACATCCTGCGAGATATTCCAATTAGGGTTGGCGCTCACTTTCGTTACATTTTAATGGGTCACGATAAAAACACCGCTTGGCAATTATTTTAATAATTCTCCGAGCTACGACGCGACGAGTTGAAAATTATTAATTGTATTAACTAAAATACATTTTAATTAGCAACATTGTTTGCGTTGGTTGAAAAACACAATAATTTTTAATCACGACGGCTCTTGTTAAAATATCTCTTAGAATATTAACACATTTTATTACGTTACCGCTTTACTCTTGTAATTTTATAATAAAAAATACGTGGTGCTAAGTTCCGCCAAGGTAAAGTGGTCAACTAAATGAAGGGTCTTAATGGAAACGGAGTCTTTTAACACTAGGTTCCCAACTTCATCCGATACAGCAAGAAGGACTAAATAAATAAATACAAAAAGTACATGTAAACTATATTATACCTGTACAATAAACATTAACTATAATATAGAGTATATTTATATAACATTTATTATAACATCTAGAATATAAATTTCATACAACTTTGGGGTTATTTCAATTATAGTATATATTACGGGCAACCCTAATAAAGATCTTGCAATATAAAGGATCGTCGATTGCCCACATAGCCCACGACTCGGCGCATACCTACGTCTCGATTTTATAACGCTTCGTTCAATATTAGAGTTTTTTTAATTTTCTAAGCGAAAAAAATATTAATTAGAAGAGTAAAGAAGCAAATATTTGAAATATATTATATTAATGAAACAGGTTTCATATGATGCTTACAAGAATTAGCTCTTGATTTGATTCACTCCACGCTATATCCCGGACGGAGAAGGGTAGGTAAAGGGAACCTGGGAACCTAGTGTTTGAATACGCTGTTTCCATAAGACGTTGCGTGTTTAGTGGCGTAACTCAACGCCAAGCGCTGTGCCTCGTTACTATAGCCAGGAAATAAAATTATTAAATATTTTATTTCATCTAGTGGGAATCGAACCTACAATCGCGTTTACAGCTTGTGCGCAAGAAAAAAATATTAATGTTTATAATAATAAACTGTTATTGCTCGATAATATTTTTGAAATATAACAATGAAGTTATTGAATTTAAACTAAAATATTTTAACAGTAATATTTTCGGTACAATACTTTTAATAATAAATAACAACGCATAGAGCACTCATGTGATGATGATCATTAATGATTTCAAGGTAAACTCCACATCCTACTTCATAATTGATATATAAAATGACACTATGTAGAGGAAAATATATGAGAAAATCTATTTGGGGGCAAGTGTCAATGAGCATAAAATAGTAATTTGGAAAATGTCTGTGTTTGTCTGTTTGTGTATTTGTGAACGCTAATCTCGGAAACGGCTTAACCAATTTAAATGCAGTTTTCTTCTTTGATTTAATTAGATTCCGACAAACTCCCCTTTTTACATAACATTTAGTGCTTATTTTATTTAAATCGGTTCATAAATAAAAAAGTGTTTGATGGTTTATTAAATGGCAAACACTTTAGTTTTCAATGAATGCATATTGTCTTTAAAATAATAATGTTATTAGAACACACAAGAAATTCAGATTAGTTTATAATTATTCTGTAGTTCTAGCGGGCGAAGCCGCGAGCGGATCGCTAGTATTTCATACCTAATATTTTTATGATACCTTTTTTAGTAGAATTTAATTAGACACGAATGTATTAGACAAAGCTGATGAAATCGTTAAAACCACATAATTTCTTAATCTTGTCACGAAATCTGAAATCTCGACAAAAGACAGATTTATTTGTTGTTCAAAATACATACTTCTACCGACCCGAACGTAGGATAAGATGCTATAAATAAAAAAAAACTAGTGTTAAGATACTCCGTTCCCCACTCTCCGCCGAATTCTGGAAGAATGAAGAGCGAAGAAATGAAAATATAAATTGAAATAAATATTTCATTTCCTTGAGCGGGGATCGAACCCACAACCAGTCGCACTTACACCACAACTGGCCCACAAAGTACAAGTATTACGAAACATTTACAAAACACATTCACAATGCGAGGAGGACGGGGACAAAAGGGCCGTCGCGAAATCGCAACGCGGGAGAGTTACGCGTACGTTATAAATAACCCGTTGCCGTAACCCGTAAAGCTATTTATTACTTACTAATGTATGCAGTCATTCATCGCAATACGACATCGTCGTTACGTTGACACGGATACGTCAAATTAATTATTTTTTCAATGTAAAATCTTTATTAACTACGTTTAAAATATTTTTTTATAGAGATCGTACTTGCTTTAATTTAGTGTAATAATGTGTAAGTACATATAAATAGCATTAAAGTGTATGTCTGTGATTTCAAAATAACCGTGTTTCAAGTGCATGCTTATAATTTAAAACTCTCATTTCAAAACAATTTTATAATTTTTCTCTGCCTGTATGTCTTTCTGTTTGTCCTGGCTAATAAGAACAACTGGATAGATTTTATGGGGCTTTAACAGATCACATAAACAAATTATATACCGGGATAGCGGGATTCCTAAATACACTTAAATAACATTTAATATCCCGCAACACGGCAGGATAGGCAGAGGGAACCTAGTGTCAAGATCCTGCATTCCCCGCTTTCCGTCGAATTCTGCAAGCAATATGGCGAAACTCAACGCCGCGCTTTACCCCGACACCAGAGCGAAGAAACGAATAACGGGTTCATACCACTATTTCAGTTCGTCGTGTAATCTAGCCGAGGAATCACTGCCGGCCGTTCCATCACAACATTGTTATAGAGATAGCATCGCATCTTTCTACTGAGAATTTATGCTACTTGTTAAAATGAAAATAGTGGTGTGGGATTTAAAAGTTACATTAAAAATAACAGATTTTAAAAAAAGTTTGTATTCTTTTGTTTACTCTAAAGTAAAAAAGTCTATAATCTTAGAAGTTGTAAAGTTTTTTTTTTTCATTATTTTTGTATCACGCATATAACAGGGTAGGCAGAGGGAACTTGGGAACCTAATCCTTCTGTCCTATTTTTTCTTGTTATCAGAGAAAGAGAAAGAAAATATTTAATTTCACAAATGGGAATCGAATCCACAACCAGTATGTTTCCATATTCTGTCGAAAATAAAGTTATAATATATTTTAAAATATAACAAATATACGTTTATAATCTTCATACACTTCACTGTTCAATGCTTCCGCTATTAAATCTACGTCATTTGAAAACTCGTTTTATTATGTTAGAGCGCACTGTCTTACAACATGGCTTTACAAATGTAAAGAAACTAAAACAATAGCAAGTAATTTAGAACATTCCCAAGTGAACAAAAAAAAACTAAATTTTAGATGTTTTCTCACTAATATCTCATGAAATTTTAAGATGGTTGGATATGATGACGTTGAAATTTTAAAAAATCAAAATTAAATCAGCTTCACGCTTTATCCTGCACACAGCAGGATAAGCAGAGAGAACCCTAGTGTCAAGACACTATGTTCCCTACTTACCACCGAATTCTTACCGGCACTTTGCATCGACACCAGAGCGAAGCAATGAAAATATAAATTTAAATAAATTTCGTCGAATGGAAATCGAACCCAAAAATAGTCGCGTATAGAGAGTCCTCTAATATTTCATGAAATTACCTAAATCGGTTTAATAAGACGAGGTTGAAATTTAAAATTTCAAAAATACGATGACTAAGAGCCAGACAATCCAGACACAGCCGGCGGGTGGAGGATTCCGAGTAATCTTCCTCTATAATGAGACTTAATTAAGCTCATTTATGTAATGCATTTCTGTATCATTCATAAATTTGTACTGTTTTCTTGCAATTATGTAAGGTAAGAATTTAATAAATGAAAATCCTATATCCTATAGTTCCATCTAAACTTAAATATCTATTTTGCTATCAAGCACTAGTTTAGTATAGTTATAGAGCGTCCGACTGTAAGCACAACGGTTGTGGGTTCGATTTCCAAACAGGGGGAAGCAATTATATTTATTTCCTCTCTCAACATTTCTTGCTCTACGCCTGAATCAACACCCAGTACAACCAGCACTTAGGAACAATAGAAAAACAGAGTAGTATACCTACTTGCAATTATCAAAATAAATATCTCAAACTAAATCATATGATGATTTAAATGCTCAAACACTATTTTATTCCACAAATTAAATCTAAAACTTTTACTATTATATGCATATAAGTTAATATAATCCACTTTCGCCCCAGTCGTTTAACTAACTGCCATGAAATTGAGTGAGTAGTATCTACTAACGTATGCAATTTGCACTATAGAGAGAGACATCAAGCTCGTTAACGGCGGCCAATGGATTTTTAATTTAAATTATAAAAAATATAAATAAACAGCTTGAAAAGGGTGCGAGTTCGACTCCCAGTTGGAGAAAAGTTTTTGTTTTTGCAGATTAGTATAAAGGCTGCTACATATATTATAACAACTATATAAAAATAAAGAATTTGAAATAATTTAAAAGCAATATAATGTACATAACTTTAAATAAATTAAAATTAATATTAAATATTAGTGAAATCAGTCAGTCTGTCTATGTATTATGTACGTATTTCACGTGAAATGGAAAACTTTTATATATACTAGTACGGTATACACTATATACTAGTACGGTACACCGAGGCGGATCGATTCGTGAGAATGGGCTTTTGTTGTTTGTTTTATTAGCAAACGATAAACCTGAACATATACCGATTATTTAATTTGGAACAAGTATAGCTTAAAATTAGAAATACATAATTATGAGTTTCATTTCAGTAGGCTGGATGGACTTCCACCATTCAATATTCATTGGAGTCCCAATCGGTGGAATAAATTAT
This sequence comes from Heliconius melpomene melpomene, assembly GCA_000313835.2. Classification (NCBI taxonomy): domain Eukaryota; kingdom Metazoa; phylum Arthropoda; class Insecta; order Lepidoptera; family Nymphalidae; genus Heliconius; species Heliconius melpomene. Next base: position 103,377 of record HE670631.1, on the reverse strand, counting down.
TTTCATTTCGTCGATGAGTGATGCTCTCGTCGATAGGTGCTCTCTGAATATTCTGCTATATGCAGGATAGATCATGAAGAGAAGTTTTTGCTGAAAGTAGAAATCGAAGTACTCTTTCAACATATCTATATTGAAGATATTCCTTTTCATATAAACCTAATCGTATACAGAAGGAATGTCTTCCTATACTATAGCGGCCGTGTGTAATTGTGATGCCACTCAACTGTAGTCGCATGAGTAATGAACGAATGCGTCATACACGTTCCCATGAACCTTGCACAGTGACGGGTCCAATCGAGAATTAAACCAAAGATGTTTATTATATTTCTTAATACTTAATTATTAAGATTTACTTACAAATAAAATTAAATGAAAATAATAATAATAACAAGCCAGTAAGTTTGTCTTAGATACATCGACATCTGTTTGCCCTAATTCGGCAAAGGGCTCCTTCAATGACTAAGATCAAAAGGAGGATACATAGAAATGTTAACCTAAGAGAAGAATATAAAAAAAATACAATTATTTACTTTTATTTCATACAATAATCTGTCCCTATCTATTCTAATATCAAAGTAAAAAAACCTAAAAAGTCTACTAGATTCAGATAAAACGCCATCTTTTATATTTAAATAATTTCTGTATTGATTTATAAGACTAACGAGCCCATCCCTACAGATACTCCTCGAGTCAATGTTCAATTTACATACGATTTATTTTTATACAACACAAGTCTTTCTCTGTACATGACTCAATAGAGAACGAATTGGTTCAATTAATTTCTGCAATGTAATGTTTCTGCAATGTATTTATGCGTTTTAAAGCTTCTACCGTCTCGATTTTTGACTAATTTTATGGACTAATAACGTCTCTTTAACTTGTAATGTCCATTAAAACAATTCAAAGTCCATAATTTATTTAAAATGTTACATTTTTATTGGAGCAGCAGCGTAGGCAAAGGGAACCAACTGTTCAAATTAAGACGTTCCGATTCAATTAAGACACTATCGTTTCCTACTTCTCGCCGAATCCTGGAGGCATTGCGTGTTGAGGCTTATGTGGTTGAACTAAATGCCGATAAAAGCTTTACGCTTTATTACAGGGTAGGCAGAGGGAACCCAGTGGCAAGACACTCTATTCTCCCTTCATAGCATTAATTTAAGACAATGCGCATTGAGTTGCGGAATTCAACGCCGTAAATTCCAAAACATTATTGGGGAACAATAACAATATACCTACTTTGAAATTAATATGAAATACGTATAATATCAAAATCTCTGTTATCTAATGAAATATTCCCTCGGAATGCAGTCTTATCTCTGTTGCTCTCTTTTTTAAATATATTTAGTTATTATAATATTACCACTCGGTGATAATAATAAAGTCCCGTTGGGAGCTTGATTATATTGACATAGAAAGTATGCTGTATAATTTGTTTGTAAAACAATAATATAATATTAAATATTTAATAAGGAATCTTAATTAAGAGGAAATGAAATATATATCTAAATTTATATTTAACACGCAATACCTCGAAAAATTCTACGGTAAATGGGGGTACGAAGTGTCTCAACACTAGGTTCCCTCAGCCTACCCCGCTAAATGCGGGATACAGAGTGAAGCTGTATAATAACATTAACAAATGTTATTATGACGAATACAATAACAATAATTTCAATACTTCTTCTTGTTGCAGTTATATCGCGCCTCCGTATCTTATCGATTGGAGGAAGAACAATGGACCTCCATAAACAAGTGCTTGATTGTATTATATATATATATATATATTTTTATGAAAGCGTATTGTATAGAAAAAGTGTTACGATATTCACTGTGTCAGTTGTTATTATAAACACTTTTACTATAACTTGTAGTAAGTAATAAGTGATATATATATTAATTTTCATGATTATTCTGTGGTTTATGTTTTTGCTAATATTAAAGTGTTTACTAAAAGTTACAGGTGTAAAAGAATTTATTTTTGGGATTACGCTGTATTCCGCACATAGTAAGATAGGCAATGGGAACCTGAGAACCCAGTAGTTAAGAAACTCAAACTCAAAACTAAAAATGTATGTTCTAAATTCTAATGGAGAATAATCACAAAATTTAAATTCTAGCTCATCGTATTGTCTTTTAAAAACAAAAAATACGTGTGAAAGAATTATTTTGATACGTCTATTACTTTTTGAGATATTGTCCTTTAAAGTAAGCGCGCGACGCGAGATTCCGTCGGGCCGTAACCGACTCGCGTGACGTCACAGGTCTTGCAAAACTCGCTCGCTAAGTTAGTCTTCCTTCACTCGCAGTTCGCGCTCTTCTTGAGCTGGCGTTCCACCACAAATTTAGTTTCGTTTAATAAATAATATATAGATATATTTTTAAAATCTTTTTTTTTTTCACAAACATAATGTAATAGCGAGCATTGTATTTTAAGATATTGAAGTTTTGATAGTACTTTGTCAAAAAAACAGTTCTATCTTGCTCGGTTTCATGGCGTGTTGTACCAAAATCTTTAGCTTTGATTATTTTTATTGTAGTATCGATACTAGAAAGCTTGAATTTTTTCCAACAACACTTGGCTTGGCTCGAGCGTTACCACAAACTTAATCAGTACTTTAATGGAGAGATTACTCAGAACTGATGGAGGTATACAGGAAAAAAAGAGCTCTGCATTAGATTTGCGGCTTTTTTAGATTTGCAGAAGGCCTTTAACTGTGTGCCTCGTCAATGTATTTAGAGGGTATTGCGATCCAAAGTATATGTACCACGATCCCGCTTTGCGATTCGCGATGGTTAGGACTGCTGTTGGCGGCACCAAAACCTTTAGATCACAGTAGGGGGTTCACCAATGCTCGGCTCTTAGTTTGTTCTTATTTATTGTGGTGCTAGATACTGTCACGGCTCACATCCAGGACCAGCCTCCATGGCTGATGATGTATGCCGATGACATTGCACTCATTGAAGAGAACCAACTGATGCTGGAGCGTAAAGTGAACCTCTGGAGGTCCAAATACATAGCCTGAGGGAGCCCGGACTCGAGCACTGTCCTTATAGGTCCTGAGCCAGGCGTTAAGTTCGAAAAGTTTCAAGTACCTTGGATCCGTTATGCGCTGCCTGGGCCAAATGGTGGGAGGTTACTGGTGTGGTCTGCGACCGCAGAATACCACCCAAGCTCAAGGGGCTGATATATAAGAGCATCATCTGACTGGTTCTTTTATACTGCGAATGTTGGCCAGCACTATCTCGGCATGCTGAGGATCTTCACGTCACGGAAATGAAGATGCTGAGGTGAATGGGCGGCGTAACGCGGTCTGACGCATACGTTACATATTCATTCGAGGTAGTCTTGAGGTCCATGACGTAGCGGATAAGCTCCAAGAGTGTGGCCTAAGATGGTATGGCCACGTTGCGCGCCAGTTAGGAACTGTGTCGGATGCTGGTGCCCTGCTATGTCTATCCTGTCCCTGAAGCTAGACCTCCGAACGCCCAAGGATGCGGTGTTTGGATGTCGTGATGCAGGACATGAGTACCAATGGTCGAACCACTCAGGACGTTACAGATCGTGTAAAGTGGAGTAGGTTAAGCAGGAAGGCAGACCCTGGCAAAATACGCCGGGGTTAATGCCAAGAGAAAGAAGACTTGGTTGCAGTTGTTGAAGACTCGTCGCTTTGACGATGTAGCCCATTATAAATGTCATGGTATGTTTATAATCACCTCTGCTAGCGGCACAATCTTCGCAGATTACGTATAAACTTATTGGTTCTTTTCATTGCATTCTAAGCTGCAATAATATGGTTTAATAAATGCGCGGTGTTCTGCTGTAATCTACATTTGGCAATACATATCTTTTAACTTATACGTACGCAATAGCATCATGACCATAACTCTCTCTTGCCGATCTACAATAATCACAATAAAAATATTATTCAGATATACATATATAAAAATATTTAAAATCTACATAAAAGAAAATGTACATCTGCTCAACTTACTGCATGTATTTAGTTATATTATTATTATATTATTTTCACTTATAAAACAATCTTACTACTTTGAACTGGAATAAAAGGTTTGGTACTTTTAACGCAAATAGCGTTATATGAAACTAGTTAGGTTAGGTTACATTACAGTTTTAAATAAATAATTTCAAATAAAATAACATAAGATATTATTATCTATCCCTACCCCAAATCGACATAATATTACTAGTTAGACAACAAAACTTATCTTCGCATTTTTACTCCTTGCATTTCTGCGGCGATGAAATCACTATTATTCGATAAATAATCGGTAACCATAAATCCATCTATTACGGGTAGGTTATCCGATTGCCCTTTTTCGATTCCCTCATCCATTTTAATTAATTAGATTAACACTTTAGCACAAACAAACAAAATACTGCGCGAGATCTCCTAACTATCACCGGCGACTAGCGAGTTGCAAGACCTGTGACGTCACCGCCGACCGCGGGACTGTTAGCGGCATTTAAAATTTTTGCAAACTTCAAATGCCTGTAAAATCATAACTACTTGGTTTTTTTTATGAAACAAAAACTAGTGTATTAGTATACGTAAAAACATTACTGTAACGAACTTTGAAGCATTATTTCATACCTATTACCATTCCTCATTCAAACCGAAATCAAATTAACTTCCAAGTACCCTCATATAGATTAAATATCATTTAACACAAATAATACTAAAGCCCAAGCCTTATTTCATAATAAACAGTCTTGGGAAAAATATTCTTAAGACGCCATTATGTAACGTGATAGCGGGAGTCATTACTTACTTTCTTCACCGGAGGGAGCTTCTCAATAAAAGATAACAAGCTCAGTTTATAAGCTAATTATACGGCAATGTTGCTCTAAAATAGCAGTATAATAATATTTTAAGTGTAATTTGTTTGAGAGTAATGAAAACGTCTCATTTGCCAAATTTCTGGTTTAGTAATATTATGTGTTTCTTTTTCAGCTTCAGCTTCACGCTGTATCCCGCATATGCGTGTTAAGCCAGTCCACTTCACAATTTCCGCTCAGTTCTCGAAATTAACATGTTAAATGACGGATCTCAACGTTTCGCTTTTCCATGTTACCAGAACGAGGAAACGAAAATAAGTCATTCCCTCGAATGGGATACCCACTACCGTCGCGTTTACATTGAAACTTAGTGTCACTGCGCCATGATAGCCTTTTTAATACATATATTATGAAGAAAAAAATAGTGTTTTTACTTAAAAATAAATAATCTATTATTCTTTTATAGATGACCCACATAATAACACCGGAGCACAAGTACGACCGGTGGAATATATTTAAAATAATATATTTCATATATTTATTTTTAAATCCAAATGATATCTGTATTATGAAACAATTTAATTGCATAGGAAAAGGATGTCTTCATTATTTTGTTTTTAAATGTAATATAATGCAACCTTGCTAGTAGCAGAGTCGGTAGTTTATACTTACTGTGTTGTCGGTCTTACATTTATTACATACTAGCGACACGCTCGCGACTTCGCCCGCTTGAATTGCACAATTATTTATTTATCTAATATTATTTTCACTCTAAAGACAATATATATAGATTGAAAACTAAAGTTTCAGAGAAATCAATAAAAGTTTTGTAGTCATTTTTCGAATAAAATACTTCATATTACTAAACCTTTTTTATTTAGAACCAGAAAGTTTGCTAAAATGCAATAGTGAAATCTGCCACAGACAAATAATTAAAAAAAAAACATTCTTTTGGGTCTGTTACATTGATAAACCCCCGTAATAAAATTTCTCAACTATCTTTGACGTACAAACAGCGATCAATATGTATATTTATCAATGTATATATTTTTTATTCGGATAATATAAATTTGATGAATTTTTGTAGCACGTATAGTAGTTTCAAAGTATTATCGTATTACAATGCCAACACATTCACGAAACAAATTTCATAATAAAATAAGCCGAGTTTATAATTGCTTTATTGACACATAGCCAATTTTTGTAGGACATATTCAATTCTCAATACGTTTACATTGTTTGTAAATATGTAAATACTAATTAATAAATGAGTTCAAAAAATATTATTATAATTTTCATTAAAAGCAAAAAAATATGAGGCCACTCGTGGCGTTTGGGCACAAACGTGATAGGTTGTGGGTTCTATTCCCAATCGGGGAAATAAAACATTTAATTTCTTCGCTCTGTTATCAAGCAAAACGGCGTGGTATTACGCCACTCAACACGTAATACCTTAAGATTTCAGCGGAAAGAAGAGAGCGGAGTGCCTTAACACTAGAATCCCACTGCCTACCCGGCTACATGTGGATACTGCGTGAAGCTAAGCTGATATAACACAAACATAAACTAAAAAAGAACGTTATCTTTTTTAATGAAGATTGTCCTTTCAAGTTCACAATATATAACAGGTTTTGCAAAATAAAAATAAATAAATTAACAACAATTTATGAAAAAATAACTTGTACACTATATTATCGCTTATATTATATAGTATAAGCATTATCACTTCGAATAATAGATAAGATAAAAGAAAGATAGCAGTAATGGTAAAAGATTACAGATAAATGTTGTAATATAACATATCCATGTGTAAAGTGTTTAGAAAAAGTGCGGTTTGGAGCCCTTCATGTTTTACCCCCTTATAGCAGGGTAGGCAGAGGGAACCTTTCAACCTAGCGTCATCAATCATCAACACTCTGTTCTCATTAAGACACTTCCGTTCTTTCACTTTCTTCCGAATTCAGGCGGAGCTCAACGCCGCACTTTACCACGATACCAGACCGAGGAAATGAAGCCATTAAATTAAGCCACAAACGCACGTTAATGCCTCAGTGCCACGACAACCTCTAATAATAGAAAATAGATAATATTATAAAACAATATGAAAAAACAAGAGTGGATCTATAAACTCCAGGTCAATTCCTCACCATATAGCTCACAACCAGGTCAGTCGACTGACTGGTTAGGATCACAGCTGCTGGAAATTAGGGTAGTAGGGATAGTGGTTACGGTGGGGGTCGCCGAGTTGAGAGGGCTTTGTGCGGATAATGCACACGCCACGTTAAACAACGTCCCAGTTCCTTTTGTTAGTACGTAGGTACGTACACCTTTGTACGGGCAAAAGTTGTAAATTATGAGTAAATTACGCTAGGGAAGTGCTTTTTATCTAAATGAACCCATTTGTTTTTATATTTCACGTAATTTGTTGATAACGTGATTAAATTTCACTTTAAAAAAACACCGTTAGCAACAAACCAATCCTGTAATTAGCATTAATTATAGATCTTCAAAATTTCTAATGTGGAATGTGGTACTCATTAACATATTGTTGAGGCACGTTGTGGCATAAGCGTGTGAGTGTGAACACGGCATGCTGGGGGTTCGATTCCCGCTCGAGCAAATTGCATAGCATGCATAGCATTTCTTCGCTCTAGTGTTTAGGCAAGTTCCACCACTGAATGCCTCCGGAGTGTCATAACACTAGGCTCCTTCTGCCTACCCTATATGTGAAATACAGCGTGAAGCTGAAAAAAATTAACATATTATTTTTCCGACAATTCGAAAGTTCCATAATTTAATAACGTTAGATGCAATCGAGCACAAACGGAAATAGATATCCACTCATTATAAACAGAATATTCCAAGCAAGAGCAAAAAAAAGGCATCCTGTCGATGAGTAGAACAATGGTCTCGTTCATATTCCGCGTACGAATAGACGTTATTATAATAACAGAAATCGATACTCACAATCTTTATACAAATATTCAAAATGTATTTGCAAGTTAATAAAAATATTTTAAAATACGCTATTTTTTTATAACAGATGAACCATATTGTAGTTTGTATAACGCTAGAGTAAGTAACACAGCAAAATATCTATGAATATGTTTTTATCGAGGAAACTTAGGTGTTAAACACACCGTTCCCTACTTTTCCAGCCATTGTCAATTGACTGGTGGTTATCAACGCCATGCTTAATCTTAGGATCAGAGCAGAGAAAAACAATCACTGTTTTAAGCGGAAATCCAACCCGCACCCTTCGCGTTTACAGACAGACATCCTCAACATCTCTTTGAATATATAAATAAACATTTATATAACACAAATAATTTTTAGGTCAAAATGTCACTGCAGAAGCGAAAGGTCAGATACCAATGCTCAGGTGCGGATATTGAATTTGCAATGCAGGTCAGACAACCGGATTTTCATTATTTGTATTAAGATAAAATGATAAATCTAACACATTTCGTATTGGGGAATGGAGTGTCTCTATGTATAATTTTAGGATTTTTAGGTCAAGGGCGAAAGTAACAAATAATAAAATTTAGCTTTTAATAACTACGAAATAGCAGTTCTATATACTATAGGAGGAGGAGAAGAGGTTCTATATTCGACTCTATTTTTTATGATTGTTTACCTCAGAACTTTCGACTGCGTGGATCGAAATAGAAGATCCTTTTTTTGAAATTTGGTACTTCCCATGTGACTCCTTTTTAATTTTTTCCAGTTCTAACAATGCCTTCCGCGAGGAAACCACATAGGTCTTAAATTTACATAGTTTGCTATTGAAGTCGGGTTTTTTTTATTAAAAAGATATACTTGAGACATAAACTTCCAACATAACAACATTGTTCCCAATTTGATATGAGCCATATATAACTAACTATTGAAACAGACCGCATTCCACAGCACTGAAACGTTAAGTTTCCGCCAGAGGGGAGTGCAAGGTTATGGAAATCAGCACATGTGAAAGGATTACAGGAATGCCAAATTAATCTCGTGAGCTAATTTTTTATTTAGGTTTAACAGCCGTGGTAAGGAATACAATTTGAAACAATTGTTTTTTATAAACTAAAACATGATTTCTTCTGAAATGTCAACGAAAATAATGTAACGCAGCGACCGTCTTAATACTAGGTCCGCTCTGTCCCCCGAATGGCGCAAAACCCATGAAGGTAATTCCAACAAAACATCAATTACAAAAAAAACAAAAAATACAGCTGCTAAAATAAATCGAAAAAAAAATAATAACATACTTTCGCTCTACATCTATATATAATTAAAACGACCATGATACAACTAACAAAAACAAAACCTTAGCATCTGTTACCACCCATATGGTACCAGCAATAGCTGATAGCTAATAAGGGAATCAGAAAGCTGTCGCCTGGTACGTGACCGATGACCACCCAAGTCTCACGCCTTATTCAAAGGCGGATCATGGGTGAAACAATATACGCTGGGGACTGACCCATGTCCGAGGCTGTCGTCGCAAATAACAAGCTGTCCATATGGCGCAAATGTTTCTTTGAAAAGGTTTCAATACACATAATTGGTGCATATTTTTATAAACGTTTTTATATGTATTTATATTTAAAAAGAACTGTAATATTGATAGATATTTTCCGGTTTTGTACTTGACCCAAAACTTTCTTTTTTCGCTTCATTCATAGCAGGTTAGACAGAGGCAAACAGAGAACCTAACCTAAGACATTTCCCTTTCGCAAATTCCGCCAAATTCTCGATTGCGTGTTGAGTGGTGGAACTCATAATATTTACGATCTTCCTAATCTAGTAAACCAAATCGCCTGTATTAGAATACAGTTCTTAGAAGAACAAACAGAATGTAGAGAACGAAATGATATTTGCCTAGATTTAATTGATTTTCTATACCAACTCAAAATAAAAGGATAGACCTAAAAAAAATATGTACCTTAGAATGATAATGGTACAGCATCAGACCAGCAGTTCCAAACACTCTTGGAACATCAGCAATACCAATAAATAGCAACGACCGCCAGTTACCCTCTTAAATCGTCAACGATAAGCGCAATTGTTGCTCACTTACGTTACATAAGAATAGACTGAGCGAGCAGAGTGGAGGTATCATTGAACTCGTCTCACAATGGACGTATTCAACATTCATTCAAATGCTAAGTGCTACTTGCAGGTGCTTGTAAATAATTAATGTTAATAGATAAAATGAAGTCGACGGTTGTGTGTTCGATTCCCACTCGGGGGTATTAATTATTAATTATCAAGGCAAAAGTGCGGCGTTCAGTTCCGCCTCTCAACACGCAATGCCTCGAAAATTGATCTGAAGTTGAAAATGTATTTTACATAAATAATTTCCAAAACTGGCCTTTTGGTTTAATCATTTGGATTGCCGAGGCCAGTCGTTGTAGATTCAAAGTAAGAAGAGAGGACCTAGTGACAAGAATAATCGTTTTCCGCTATCCGCCTCACCGCCTAACCTTTTCGCTTTATAGGATATCAACATTTATTAAAATATTTATAAAGCTGTATCAAAACCACATATATGACGATTGAAGAATTGGAACAACAAATAATTATCCTCATTCACATCCTCGATAAATACATAACACACAACTTCCTCGTATCCTTCCCTATGACAAAATGGTTATGACGTCACATAATTCTATTTCAAGTATCCAAGTTAACCGCAAACGTTACACGACCAAAGCGCACGTCATTAAGCTACTTTGAACACGATTGTGACTTAAGACTTTGGACGTCATGAGTTAACGTCAAGAGTTTGTTTGTTTTAACTTCCCGCTGTATCCCGCACTTAGGAGGGTAAGCAAAGGGAACCTGGGAATCTAGTGTTCACAGCACTCTGTATCTATTAAGACAATTCTTTTTCCAACTTTCCGCTGAATTCCAGTGTCAATGCGTGTTGAATGGCGGAATTCAACACGGGGAAATGAAAATTTCAAATAATATATTAATTTATATACATACTCCGTTCTCCGTCCTACCAAATCGAGACACTACATTATGAGTTGAGTTGAGTGGTGAAACTCAAACTCCTCAACAAAATTAACTTGACCTTAATCATCACAATTCTCCTTATTAAAAATCTTAATTAAATAATAAAAAAAATGACGTGTCTAAAATACTTGCCGAGCTTTCTCTACTAACGTTATACACACTACTAAAGCCTTAAGTCTATTGACACTAGACAGACGGACAACGGATAAATCGTCTAATTAGATTAGAACGGATATTTCCAAGGAAATAAACAAATATACTGTTATATAGGGTTTGGTATTTTGAACGTGAAAAGGAAAAACTATGAGTTATATTTAGAAATCAAAAATACCCAATTGTGTTGTTTTTGTTCATGTTGGGTAATACAATATGGGATAGAGGAGTGTCTTGTTATTCATATGTCTGTTTAAAATCGGTATCGTCCGTATAAATTTCAAAGGAAGCAGTCATTTTTTTTATAGAAATAAAAAAAAAGCAAAAAATATTCATTTTCGTACAATTCATTTGACAACAATTGTTAATTTAACTATTATTTTTTCCGTAGAAGAGGTTGTCGTGGCGCAGAGGCACAAGTGTGCGAATGTCAACCCGACGGTTGTGGGTTCACTTGAGGAAATGAAGTATTTAACCAGGCAAAATGAGGCGTTGAAATCCGCCACTCTCAACACGCAATGCTCAAGAATTGAAGAAGAACCGAAATGGGTAACGGACTATCTTAACACTAACTTAACAGGTTTTCCCTGCCTACCATTCTATGTGCGGGATACAGCGTGAATCGTGAAATCGTGAAAGAAAATAGTAAAAAATACCAAACAAATACATGTAAAACCTTAAACATGTTACTTATTAATAATTGTAATGGAAACCCATCACTGATGCATTTGCTGCGTTTATACGCGTCCGTCTGTACGTACGTACCAACATTAGTGATAGAATCGGTCCCTTTCAATGGAACCCCAACATTGCGGTGAGAGGGCATTTCGCAACACTACTGAAACGAGAGCCTCTCTCTCTCTATAGCTACATAAAGCTAAATACGTAAATACCATTTATTACCATATAGCAGAAGGTAAATTAGATTATTTATTATCTTTATTCTCTTCATAATCTAATAATCATTATTTAAAAGTCACTTGAAGAAGTTCGTCGATTTTTATTTTCGTATTAACAATATGGCGATTGGTTGTCGCTATGGTGAATTTTGCTTACTGTCATGTGTTTAGAGACACTCACAAGGTCAATTGACGTAATATCAAAAATTGGCCAAGGCGTTGTCTCTACAATGCCACATGGAAACACACTTACCTACATACATAAAACCAAAAACACATTACCCTCCTTTTCGTTTCACAGTCGCGTAATAAAAAGTTTACAATTATAAGGCGAAAACTATTGAGTGAAGGTGACGCAGGGGCACAAGTGTGTGACTGTAAACGCGTCTGGTTGTGGGTTCGATCTCCATTCCAGGATATGAAATATTTATTTAAATTTATATTTTCATTTCTTCGCTCTAGTGTCTACGCAGAGCACGGCGTTCAACTTCGCCACTCAATGCGCAATGCCTCGTAAAATTCAGCAGAAAGCGGGGAACGGAGTGTCTCAACACTAAGTTCCCTCTGCTGTATACGGAATCCATCATGAAGATATCTAAGTACCAATGTAAATATTTAGAAAAAATATATACCTCATAGAATATGTAAAAACAATTTATTATTTTAATAAAGGTATATTATAAAACTAGGGTGCGCTCGTTTAAGTTATGAAGCAAACACCATCAATATTCTTCAACTCGACCGCCGACACCTATAGTTTTCTAATAATATCTTTGCGGCTACCACTGCCTTTTTGTGTTAGCTTTCTATGACGGAGTGTTCTAAGAATTTATAGTATGTAGTTAACTATAACTAATAACAAACTGAAATCTTATTTTAAATTGTTAGAATAACCAATGTGCAGATATGATAATTTCGAAGATTTAAAGATATATAAAAAAATATCCTAATTTTAGAATTAACACACTCCGTTCTCCTATTTTCCTTGGGTGGAAAATAGGAAGGGAGGGAGAGGAAGTTTGAAGCAATAAAAACTGCACTAGAGCGGAAGAATTATTTAAGTTAATCATCCTCCGAGTGGACATCGTACATACCAACCATCGTAAGTCACAAGCTTGAAGGTATAAAAGTGAAATATTTAATTATAATTAAAACCCTTTAATATTGCCATTTCCTCGTTTAGTAACGAGGCAAAGCACGCCGTTGAGTTCCGCCACTCAACACGCAATCCCTATGGAATCCTGCAGAATTTGGCATGGCACCGGCGGAACGGAAGTCTCTTAATTGGAACGGGTTCTCCAGGTTCCCTCTGCCCTACTAAAAGCGGGATACAGCGTGAATCTATAAAAAAACCAGTAGCTCAACATAACAAATTTCAACTATTTTGCAATTTTTGGTACTTCGAACAGAGGATATTGATAATAACATACCATCAGAGTCCGACGCCACTCTACTGATGCGGGCACTTGATTACAAATCAATCCCCTGCCTCCTCATACTCTATTGTACTATGGAGCCATTCAGAAATCGTGAATCGATTATGTTTCATAATAATGAAACGTTATAATATCTCGTACAGATTCACGCTATATCTCGAATTATAGTAGGGAAGGCAGATGGAACCTTGTGTTAACACACTCCGTTCTCCACTTTTAGTTAAATTTGAATTGCGTGTTCAGTGGCGAAACTCAACGCCGCGTTTTTGCCTTGTTAAGAAATGAAATTAATTTCTTCTACTGCGTATCGAACTCACAAACATCGCGTTTATAGTCAAACGCTTGTGCCACTGCGCCACTACGGCGTCATACGTACATGTATATGTATCTACATATTATATCTAATTATTTCTTCACATATATACATACATTTTGAAATAATATACTAAAAAAATAAAATCAAATTTAAATATTCTACGCTAAACGAATGATCAAGCGTATACAATACGTAACAAATATGTTTTTCGCACTTATCCTCAAATATAAATAATTTTACAAATATATTTTTAGGCGTTGAAACAACGTACAGTTTGTTATAATAATGTATAAATATTCAAAGGTGGTGTTAAATTCAGATGCATAAATAAACATGGCGTTAAATTGCGTTCGCTCTTTGTGGTGATGAGATGAGAAAAAGCAATACGAAATCACCGTTAACCACGTTTTACATTGCAAAATTCCATATTTTCAAAGGAAAATCGTGCAAAATTTTGGCAAATCATGACAAAACCATTATGTCTTGAAAACATTATAACA
>HE670631.1:76682-88700 GCA_000313835.2 Heliconius melpomene melpomene | reverse complement strand
GACTTATGTGATAACACTATCTATTTTTTTTATATTGTCCTAATCATAATAACTTAAACTATCCCTAAAAACATAAAACGTTATTTCCCAAGCTTTCCCATAATATTATATAAATGTTTAACCGACTTCTATAAAAGAAGGTTCTCAATTCAACTGTATTTTTTTCTAATATTATTTAGTCATATATATTTAAAAATAGCTGCAATTGGTAATTCCAGACGACGAATAACACATCTGCTCATACCAATTATTGAACAGCCGTACTCTGTAATAAAAAAAAATTAACAGTGCGTCCGAAAACCTAGCTCTTGGACTACATAATATAATAAAAAAATTATTAGTGTTTAAAATATTTATGAATAGGACTTTAGTACTCACGCAGTTTAACCCAAACTAACCCCTTCGACAAACCGGTTTCAGATTACCAGACTCGTTTTGCGGGCTAACATGTAAATGCAATTTGTTTAATATAATCCTTTCAGTTAAGAATTTAATATGTTGAGAAGGACGCCCGCTAAGAAGTGTGAACTGCATAATTATTTGAACGAGGTCGCTTAGGACCTATACAAAGCCCCATGTGATCATAAGATTTAGAAGCTTTTGTAGATTACATTTTGTAGAAAACATAATTCTTAAAGCTAAAAGAATGTAAACGCGACGGTTTTGAGTTCGATTTCCACTCGAGACTATAAATTATTATTCTTCTCTGGCTCTAGTAACGAAACAAAAGTTTGTTAAATTTCTTCACTTAACAAGCAATGTCTCGAAAATTGTGAAGAAAGTGAGCAACGAAATGTCTAACAATAGGTTCCCTCTGCCTACCATGCATCTGCCGTGTGCGGGATACAGCGTGAAGCTGATTTTTTAAACTATTTTAGAACACTTTTATATACCTATTGATTCCTTATAAAAAAAATAATTGGTTATAAAAATCAAACAAAGTAAGCTATTAGAATACCATATAAGATCGAAGATCTATAATAAAACAATTAATATATCGTGTTTGTTTGTACGTAACGCCATTTCTAAGTACCGGTATCGGTCGGCGCTAATTTTCTACACACACCTATCACCTATGTCTGTAGTAAACATAGACAGTGCAGGACACTTTCTTTCACGTAGAGACTTTCGAAGCACATGTTGGTTTCTATATTTGGACTACGTCAACTTGTATGATAGAAAGGTAGGATTTTTTACGAGGTATGTTTAAACGCGTGTAGATACATAGATGGCGTCTAATATAATTAAAACAAAAAAAATGAGGACAGCGACAGGTTGCGAGTTCGGTTCCCACTCGGAGAAATGAAATATTTAATATTTTCATTTCTTCACTCTGGTAACGGGGCAGCCACGGTGTTGAGTTCCCCTATTCGAGATATTGCGTGTTGATTAGCGCAACTCAACGTCGCACTGTGTCTATCAGAACTGAGAACTGGACATAATTCATTACCCTAAGAGGCGGTCGAATCTACAACCATCGCATTCATAATAAGACGCTTTTTTTCCTATTAATTTTTAGTGTTTTAAATAGAAAACCATTAAAAAAGAAATAAAAACCAGCATACTCTGCTCCACTGAAATAAACACAATGTCATAATAAGAAATTGTAAATGTCACGGAGCGGCCTTGCCACAATGTGAATTTGTAACAGAAATAACACTGATTATATACAATAGAGTAGTATCCTCAATGTGGAAGGTCATCATTCTTAAATGTAATACATTTTTTTTCAACTTCAAGTGTTAGGATTCTCCGTTTTCCATATTCAGTTGAATGGTGAAATCCAAGTTTTTCTTTACGTATATGTATATCACACACTTAGCAGGGTAGGCAGAGGGCGCTCGTCCTAAGTCATTTTCCTTCCTCACTTTTCGACAAATTTTTGAAGCATTGCGAGTCGTGAGGCGGTACTTAACACCGTGCTTTGCTCCATACCAGAGCAAGGAAATGAAAATATTAAATATTGCATTCCCGGACTGGGAATCGAATTCATAATCATTGTGTTAACATTTGCACACTGCACCCTGATTACCTCAGATCTTTAAATATAAAATGAATTCTCTGAACTAATAGATTACTATATCTATTTCTCACTTTTCTCACAAAAACAAATGAACTCATATAATTTGTGAAACTAGTTTCTCAATATTTTTTGCTATAAATAAACCAAGGTCCTCCAGTTTTGTTTCATCAAACCAATCATTGTTTCATTTTTAATTATACTAATTACCCATTGTTGTGAGTTGATTGACTTTTGCTTACTAATTAACTTAATTTAAACACCAATGATAAAATGATGTAAAATTCACACAAAAACTTCTGAAATAAAGCACTTTAAGTTTTACTAAATAATTTTCTTTGTAAGTAAATAATTTTCTTTAGTTTATTGGTATATTTGCCACTGTACTGAGGGCACACATATAATTGTAATAGATGTTGAATAAATGAAAAGCATTTTTTTTATAACAATTAAGTATCATATTTTTAACTTGACTCCCTATTCCGCATACTATATAATAACAAAAGTTAATTTAAATATTGTCTGAAGATGAGAAAAATATTTTCAGTTTTTATTTATTTCTACTTTTAAGGAAAGATTCATCACAAGAGTTGTTTACATGTATATCCTTCTAATCCTTCACTAATAATATAGATAAAAATTACATAAATTATGGTTACATTTTTATTTTTTATGATTTTTTAAATATTTTTCAATTAATATAGAATTTTAAAGGATTCTACTGTTGTTGTATTCTTTTTGTCATTAAAATGGATTGTAGAAATGAATTGATAATAATTTTATACAGGCCTAGAGTCTATAAGAACTATAGATCATCAGAATTCAGATATATCAAGTTATTTCTTGGTTTCGCCTTTGATCCTATTTATAAGAATTTACAACAAAAACATTTATAAACTCAGAATTTCTCATTCTATGTCCTACATTTAAAATTCATGCCAATATAAAACAATATTTAACAATAGTATTAACATCTTTTAGTAAAGGAAGTGGGCCAATTTGCATGCATTGAGGCACTTGTTGTATCCTTTTAAGCATAGTTAGTGTACACTTACTACTTTGAGTGTACATTCATCACTTTTAGTTGAACTTTTTAAGACATTGGTTTATAAACGGAATTAATGAAAATACATACAATTTTAATTTTACTATGGATGAATTATTAGTTTTATTACCATGTGGTACTTTTTACTTGGCTAAGGTTTTTATCTTTTAAAGTAATTTATTATACTTTTTAAGATAGTACGTCATTTTACACTTTAAATTTTAACAAATTATAAAAGAGCTTATGTAAGATTTAAGATAATTGATAAGGCCTTCACCGTAATCAAAAGTTTAAATACATGGTGTGTATAGAAAATGTGAAAATATTATGACGTCAACGATAAAATAAATAAATATTTAATAATATTCCTAAATAATAAAGATACATGTGTTATCGCTAGAGAGCGTTCGGTTACACCACTGGATGCGGCACAAATGAGTATGACTGTTCCATACAATGACGTCAGATAGTTTGTTACGATAATAAGCATATTACAAAGGTACATGAACTATATCTGTTACAAACTGGACAAAATCACTTACCCGTCACCTACAACGACACACTTGATAGCCTGCATTACTGCGTTTCAGAATTTCTGTTAACACTAAACAAGGGGCGATTATCACAACGACGGCCTCCGGACCAATCTCGAACGGTTACCACTGCACTAAATCACCTCTAAACGTAATCAATATGCTTGATTATTAAATTTAACATTCATAGGAATGATTGTCACTGTTTTTAGAGGATAAAATGAATTTCATATCTTCCTTTTGGCGATTTGTAAATGATGTAGGAATCATTCGAACACTACACAAATCACAGACGTTTCGCCGATAGCAATTACGTTACGTACGTTCAACTCGTATCCACAGAATAATAATACCTACACCACGACGTCGAACCAACGGGCTCGTTCGTGAATTAGTACTAACCACAGATACTAAATTAATTGTATTGGCAATGCTGCCAGTGTTGAATATTTTCTTAAGTGATCAGAATTATTTATTAATAATAATAATAATAATAATATTCTTTATTGTACACCCAAAAATATAACACAAGAAAAGGAAACAAGATCAGAAAGAAATGTACAAGAGGCGGCCTTATCGCTAAAACAGCGATCTCTTCCAGGCAACCCTTTATTAATATTTTGTGTTATTTTATAAATGTTATTATGAAACGAAATTAGTTATTATTATTAATAATTAATTCAAGCACAAATTTGATGTACATTCAAATTTCCGCTGGATTACAATGTTACTGTACTAATAAAAAAATAAAAACCATT
Organism: Heliconius melpomene melpomene; assembly: GCA_000313835.2. Taxonomy (NCBI): domain Eukaryota; kingdom Metazoa; phylum Arthropoda; class Insecta; order Lepidoptera; family Nymphalidae; genus Heliconius; species Heliconius melpomene. Next base: position 84,344 of record HE670631.1, on the reverse strand, counting down.
AATAAATTAATTAAAAAACAAACACTAGATGTCTCAAAATGTTAATGTTAAAATCTTAACAATACTATCACTGCGCAATTAAATTTTCTTTCGTGAATAGTAAGTTTTATTTAAGCCAGTTAGTATCGGTTACAACACTAGCACACGTTTTTGCGCGTTATTTGCTCTGTTGTCTATGGATATTGGCATGGCTACTGCGACAGATTGTGTTGCGCGGTATTGCGTGATCCAATAAATGATTTTTTGTTTAATATGGCAAAAGGTGACAAGGAGTTGGAAAAACCAATAGTGAATAATGAATTACCTACTCCCGAGTGCCGTAGCACCGACAATGAAGATTCTGAATCCACACAAGAGCAACCTTTGGATATTGGGGAGCATTATTTAGTGCGGCGTTCGGATGAGTCATGGCACCCGGCGGAGATCATACAGACGCGGTACAATGCCGCGGAATCAGTTTACGAATACTATGTGCACTACGTGGGCTACGATCGAAGGCTCGACGAATGGGTTTCCCGCCACCGGGTTATGTCTGATAGGTTTGACGTGTGTGAAAATTCAAATAACAACATAAACTCAGACCATTTACTTACCGACAAATCGGGGCGAAAAATAACGCGCAATCAAAAACGTAAACATGACGAGATCAACCATGTACAGAAGTCGTACGCGGAAATGGACCCAACAACAGCTGCTTTGGAAAAGGAACATGAAGCTATTACCAAAGTTAAGTACATCGACAGGATACAGATAGGAAAATATGAAATAGACACTTGGTACTTCAGTCCGTATCCCGATGAGTATGGGAAACAATCGAAATTATGGATTTGTGAATATTGCTTGAAATATATGCGAATGGAAAAAACATATAGATACCATTTAAGTGAATGCACAGCGAGACAACCATTAGGCATCGAAATATATCGGAAAGGTACGATCGCGATATTCGAAGCTGACGGAAAAGAACATAAAATTTATTGTCAAAATCTTTGTTTATTAGCCAAATTGTTTTTGGATCATAAAACCCTCTATTTTGATATAGAACAGTTTTTGTTTTACATATTATGTGAAGTTGATAAACATGGAGCTCATCTGGTTGGATACTTTTCTAAGGAAAAAGATTCCCCTGAAGGTAACAATGTTGCATGTATTTTAACACTACCTCCCTATCAGAGACAAGGCTATGGCAAGCTGCTAATTGCATTTAGTTATGAACTATCAAGGTTAGAACAAGTGGTTGGCAGTCCTGAAAAACCTCTTTCCGATTTAGGAAAACTCAGTTATAGATCTTATTGGTCATATGTACTTTTAGAAGTACTCAGTGCAAGTCGAGGTACACTAAGTATCAAAGATTTAAGTCTAATGACTGGCATTTCCCAAACTGACATTATTTCAACTCTGCAATCTATGAATATGGTTAAATATTGGAAAGGACATCATGTTATTTGTGTTACACCAAAGATTGTAGCAGAACAGCTAGCTAGCTCCCATTTTAAAAAGCCTCGGCTGACCGTAGACCCTTCAGCTTTGAGATGGACTCCTCCCAATAAGCAAGGGCATTCAGCGAAAGCTAAAAAGTAGTATAGGCTTACAGGCAGAGCTTAGAGAATAAAAAATGAACTTACGGTGATAAGATACAGCGAGAAAGAAGTTTCGAAACACTTACATTTTACATTGTGTATATTGTTTTTATGTTAAAATTTTTGTCACTTTTGACATAAAACATAGTCATTTTGTTGCTAGGGAATGGAAAATATTCTGAAAAATGTATGAATTTTAATGTAGCTGGACTCTGCTATGTTAAAATTTTAAATTTTTGAATTATTTTTCTTGCAATTGTGTGTGAAAAACACTATAAAAAAATGTTAAAATCTTATTGCTGTTAGTTAACAATAGATTCCTCTAAGCTGTAGCCTGTTTATATCAGAACAGATTAGTTTGTAGTTCCGTCTTGATGTGATCAGACACTTAACAAGTCTTTAAAATATTTTATTGTAAGAATAACAACAGTAGGGTAATTGATGGCATTTGTTGTTGTAGTTGTTATAATTTCTCTTGTCCCCTTGTTAAAAATACCAGTAAAAAGAAATTATTCCAGTGACATAGTTGTAGAAACAAATACTTATTGGATTTGAGATAGAGATGTTACGGGTATAACATTTTGGATCTGGATATAAATATTAAAATAACATTTTATTGGTTATTTTCGTTTATCCATCTGTTTCTGCTTATTATGGTTATAAATTATTTATTAGGAATTTTGAGAAATATGTTGGAAAATAATAATAAAGTACGAGACTTGACAGTCTCGTCTAGACAGATACTTTCTTATTTTGTATATCCAATAGATTTGGTTAAGATTATGGAGCTCCATAGCATCAACTATTTCAGATTCTTAATCAGTGTTTGTCCCTTTGTTTCAACACTATAGCTAGTTTTTAACCGACTTCTGTAAGAAAAGGAGGTTATCAATTTGACTGTATTTTTTTTAATGTAAAATAACCATTAATATTTCGTATGTTAGTTTTTCCAAAATAATACTTTATATAGTGATGTACAACATTTTGAGATCTGTTCTGTAGTCATTCAGTTCCTTTGTCTACTGTTAAAAGTGATATTAATTTTAAGTTTGCGATTAGGTTTTTTTATAATTATGTTTTACGTAAGATTTTAGACCCTAAGTCAAAATGTGTAGAATATTTTTTAATTTTCCAATTGAGTAATTTTTTTTTGTACTACTTAACCCTTATAATATACAGCTGAAAGTATTAACACATTGAAATTATAAGAGCTCAAAGATTGAATTGGTTATATGATTATTAGAAACTTTTCTAGTTTAATTATGGAAAGCGATTATGGTATCCCTAACTTGCATGTTTCTATTAATCATTTAAATTCAACATAGAACAATGTGATTTATTTAGAGTATTTCATTGTATTTTTATGTAATTTAGTAAATATTATTTTTTACAATTTGCCACTCATGTGCCAGATTGAAGTAGCAAGAGATCTTCCCATTGTCATGTTAGATTCTGTGAATCATCAGTTTCACTGTTATTTTGTGATAATCCATTAGATATAAGTAAAATGTGAAATAAATCAGAAATGAAATAAAATTGTTTTTATTAATATCCCTAAATAAATTTAAGAGCCTAATAATAGCCCAATAACTTTTGTTTGTTCTCCATACTATGCTCATTGAATAACCAAGAATGATATAAAACACTTATCTGGATTGGAAATATTATATAGTTTGATTTCTACTATATCCAATGTAATGGTTCTCAAAGAGTGTTCTGTGGCAGCCCAAGCAGGTCAAAAACAAATTGTTTTGATATTTACCACTTAAAATACGTTGATTTATTTATTTTTGTGTTGCACAATCGGGATTTGTTTTTTATGAGCTTCACGCTTGTATCTCGCAAACAACAGTGTAGGGAAGGAACCTAATGATAAGACACTCCGTTTTCCGCCAAATTCTAGAGAGGTTGAGTGGCGGAAGTCAACGACACGCTTTGCCTCGGAGCGAAGAAATAGAATAGAATAGAATATACTTTATTGCACACATAAAAAAAATATATAGAAACAAAATATAATTAAATATTTCATTAGAGGATTTGAACCCACTTTCAATATCTACAACAGTAGCACTGCTACTATCTCCGCGTAATTAGTGCCGGCTAATATAATATTAAAATACTTGTTACTATCTATTATAAGAATGAAACTCAAGAATGGTTCAATTTTACAAAACTAATATTTGAACTTATCGTCTATCAGCTTTCGAAACAATTTCTGATACATGACCATACAATTTCCTTCCTATGGTGATATTGGCAACTTTTTGGACTTTATAAAAAGGAAACTTAATTCTTATCAAGCAAAGAAAGAAAACTATAGGAAACAAATAAAACAACGTATACACATATCTATCATTCAATTTATTACATAATCTCATAATATACATGATTCAATATAATTTGAACAGTTAGGTACTTATTATTTGAATATAATCGAATACTCTCTACAGTTTCTGTTTAATTGTGCGTGTAATGAATTTTAGTTTATTTTTGTTTCATCAAAATATAAGTTATATTTTAAAAAATTAAATAACACAACACAGATAAAATAAGAGAGTACGTGATATATTCATTGATTTTTTTTCTAATCTGTGGTTATATCAATTATATAATTGAAATAGAAATTAATGGCATCAAGTATCTTTCATTATAAAATAAGTGATATTAAGAAATGAGATAAACATCACAAAGACAAAATACTAGAGTACAAGCAAATATGATGTTTTTATTCAAACATTAAGGTGTGTTACTAATAAACAAAAAAAACTAAATGTTTCAATAAACATATTTCAATAAATAATCTTCCTTATTTTTCATATTTATTTTTACATTAGTCAATGTTAAACTTTCACTTAAATACTCTTAGGTATATATATTATCTGTATGAACAAAACAACAACTGATTATAAAAAAACACAATAAGTACCAAATTGCTTAAAAAAAATACAACAAACCATAAACACTATCAATTCAGAAATCGAGACATCATTCGCTTGTTTTAATATAATTTATTTGACGTTTATTTTCAAAAATATATTTGAAAACAAACGTCAAAATAAATAAGTTTAATTATATTTCTATATTTTTATAGATATTTCAACAGGATGACTTACCTTATATGAAGTAACATTAAGTCACCAAACACTGATTTAGTTAACACTTAATACAATTTGTGAATACTCCATTATCCGACATCTAGTTCTAAGTAAGGTCGCTACATTTGTTTATAAGTTAGCGAAAAAACGACATTCACTAACAAAATATAGCCATACGGAATAATATACTGACAATTGACATTTAAACAAACCATTAAAAAACTAGTAAACTTTTAATTTAACAATAAAAAATATTTAATTGAAAAATTGCAATATGATCTTTTTATTTTAAAAATCAAATCAGTATATTATTACTCTAGCTAATTAATATGTCCAATAATAATTTTATTCTAAAATATCATACAGATATGACATATTATATAAACATATTGTAATTTCAATTATATTATTAAAACATTGTAATTATATTTAAATTCAACTGTTTTATTCTGTCTAAAAAAATTATAGTGTACATGTTTGAAATAATAACTTTAAATCGATCTTAGATTTATTATAATCATATTACAATATGTTCATACAATACTAGATTATTTATAAAAATATAAACTACATTCAATTATTACTAAAGAAAAGTGAAACAAGAAGTAACCTTTACGCTCTTATATACTTTATACATAAATTGTCAAATCGCGTTTTAATATTTATTAAATAGAAATAGCTTATAATAACAATTTTCTATATATTTAAGTTAGGGTAAAGCGAGAATTCATAAGCTACAAGTACGCGACTGATATGAAAATGTTATTTGAAATATAAATAAATAATAAATGGCCGCCATATTAAATATTATGACAATAAAAAATGGTAACACTAGGCTGTGTTATTTTTATTACCAAAACATTTGGGTTATTGTTATTATGCCAAATTACAGATCAGATTGATCAATCAGTGAGATATCGATTACATTAAATCGATATTATATAATTAATTAAAATAACGTCTGTTATTAAGTAACTATTTTTCACCGCAGACTAGTTATAATAATAGTATTATAATAATGGTACATCAATCGCTTTTACATTTGTACTTTACTTGGATCAAATAAAAAATATATATTTAATTTATTAAAATAGATAGTCTAGATTTGATGAAGATTCGTAACTAAGCAAATGATTATTATAAATTGAAAAGATATACATTTTAAGCATTTTCAAAAAAACGTTTAAGGGGTTAGGGATGTAACTGGATATAAAATAAGTACTTAGATATCAATTTAATAACAAGAATAGTCAAAGTCTAGTTAATTCCAATAACACTTTATTACACCACAGCAAAGCTTTTTTTAACACTTTTAAACGGTTGCACATTCACTTATCTAATAATAATATTTATTAATTGAAAATAATTTAAATATATAATCGATATGCTGTTTAACATTTATCTAATATAGTATGCTAATATTCAAGCGATTATTTTATTGTATAGCCACTTACTAAAGTGATTTCATAGAATTTACTAGAAATAAAAACAAATCTTAAAATTATTATACAAGTAATGTGAGAAATACAATGAAAAAGGACGCATTATTTCAAATAAAAGGGTTATTAAAATATAAAAAAAACATCTACTTTTTTACACTAAAGCCTCAATTAGGGATGTAACTATGAAATAAGTAAATATACAATAATACTACTTAATACGTATTATATCTTAAATGCAAAATGAATGAGATGAACCATCAAACATTTTAAACTACTCAATGTATGGCACGAGAGTGAAGAAAATGATTTATTAGATAATAATGCTACAATAAATTATATTAATAAATTAATATTTATTTAATAAAATTCAAGTTATTTAAAATTGAAATAAAACGTGGACCACATATTTTTGTGTTAGGTTGTTCACAATTTGTAATTTTTTTGGAATTGGGTTGTAAAACTAAAAACTTAATAATTTTTTTTAAATTGTAACTTAAATAAAATAATTTATAGTAGCATCATTACTACAGACTAACAAAAAAATATCACAATAATAAATCACACAAATAATATTATCAATATTTATATACAAGATATTTTACAATACAGCAATATTGTCAATACCCAAGATGCAGGTACAAATTTTTCATAATAATAATAATGGTTTTTTTTTCAAATCAAACAGACAAAATAGATTAAAAAAATAAATTTTACCTCATAAATAATATTCAAAATAAAATAATTTTTTTTGATACTTAAAGTACATAATTTACAAAATGTTTTATAACTGAAAAACAATCTTTAACAAACATTTTTTTTTGTGACTAGATGAACAATAGTATGTACTTGTCAAATTTTATGTCTATTTAAAAAAAACAGATTACATGCATTTTTTTGTATTTAGGCCAATATTTTGTAGACTTCACAAAAAATAGAAAAAAAAACTCAGAAATACATTTATTCTTCATAATTATGTGTGTATTCTATATTAAATATAAGAAAGACTGTTTGCATATAATCCGTTTTTTGTACTGGTTAATGTATGTATTAAAAATAATTTGTAGATAACATAACGGCGGATGAAATAAAAGATTTAGTAGGTTGGGGCGGTGTAGTCGATGTTGCCTGGAATAAAAATATTTTTATTTAAATCTTGTTTTCAGTTTTATTATTATATATTGTTTATATTTTTATTTACATTTGCCGACCTTGTATGCTGTGAGATAGAACTTTTTGTCTATTTTTCGCCTATATCAGTATTAAAACCACCAAAAACAATCACAAAGGAAAATATTTTTCCTCATGATTATTGAACTAATTTTAATAAAATCAAAACAACCGATAAATTTCTAATTTATCGCGGGGCAGGTCGCTGTCAGTGGTCAGTCAGACGGTCTGTCAGTGCAGGTGTCACTCACCGGTGTGCGGCTGGGAGAAGGGCGGGTCGCTGTAGGCGGGCTGCGGGTCGGGCGCGCCAGGGTAAGCGGGGAAGGCGCCGGGGCTGCCCGCGCCCTCCACCTCGTACGCGGGCGCGAACGCCGCCTC
>HE670631.1:45213-76365 GCA_000313835.2 Heliconius melpomene melpomene | reverse complement strand
ATATTTGATTTATCTTAACGTTCTTTTAAAGTTTTTTATTTGTTTTGTAGGTTCGCTAAGAATTTACGTACGCTTAAGAAGTTCTGTGTGTTATATATAATATGTACTGTTCTAAATAAACGTTGAAGGATCGATGAATACATATATTATATCCATAATTATTCCACTTACCCAAGCGAAAATAGAGAAGAAGCAGAATGCTATAGCGCCCTGCATGTTGTTAGCAGTCCCCACGGGCGGGGTCTCAGTTTTGCCCCAAGCATTGGACAGGTAGCAGAAGCCGACGAAATAGAGGAACGCCCAAAAAGCTGAAAGTTATATTATTAACATTAAACAAATAATAAAATTAAATAATTGAGTGAATTTGGTGAAAAGTGAAAGTGTTAAGACACTCCGTTTTCCATTTTCCACCGAATTCTGGAATATTAACAGCATTTAATTGCACACAACAAATCATCGTCATGTCATGGTTTTAGTAGCACTTCCAAGGTTAAGGGACAAACAAATTACCCCCCTTTAGTTCGTAGTAAGATGAAAAAATAGTACAGTATTGTATAATGTCACATCCGTGATACGTCCTTGACGAAACGACTGAGCCATAGACACACATATATACATTCTACGCTTTGTGATAAAGCGACTAGGTAATTAGAATTTCAGTAATAATTAGGTAAACATTTTGTCCAACTACTATTATTATTAGAGCCAATAAGTGGAAGAATGACATACGTACATACATATATATTATACATACATATATTATTGAAAATTATTTTTTTATGGAATAATATTACAAAAGTCGCCAAGCTTTTCTATCAACACACAGTAAGTTACAGTATTAGTTTTATTTTCCGATTCCAGCTGTGTCCGCATATAGTAGGGTAGACAGAGGAAAGCTAGTGCTGAGACACTTCGCCGAAGTTTTCGAAGCATTGCTTGTTGAGTGGCGTAACTCAACATCGGGCTTTTGCATTGGTGCCAGAGCGAAGAAATGAAAATATTGATAAGTAATAATTCATTATCCCGATTGGGGTTCGAACCCACCACCGGCGCGTTACAGTCCTTGTGCCCCTGCCCCAAGACCACGACCTACAGTACGACGGCCTACAATATTAATATAAGGGAAAATTATATAGAACATAGTTGTTTACTAATAGTTAATTAGTTCATGGTCCTAAACTAATATTGTAATCAAAATTATTAACTCAAGATTGCTATTAACATTTTGTAATTAATGTTATATCAGAAAATGCCGAAAAATATATTTTTTAAATTCAGTATTTTTTATATCCCTTACATAGCAGGGTAGGCAGAGGGGACCAAGGAACCTAATGTTAAAATATTTCGTTCCCTAATCAGACAATTCCGTTTCCCACTTTCCACCATATTTTGAGGCATTGCGTGTTAAGTGGCGAAACACAACGCCGCGCTTTACCTAGTTACCAGAGCGTGGAAATTAAATTTTAAATATTTTATCTCGAAATATCAAACCCATGGAATTCTTGTGCCCCTGCGCTAGAACCACCTCGAATTATTATATTATTCAAATCTATAAAAAGAAAGTGCGCTAAAAAAATAAATTAAATTGAATCAGCTTTGGGTTCGATTCTCACTTGGAGGAACAAAATATTTAATATTCTGTCACAATTTCATTCGTCTTCTTTCTAACATGTAGACAACACTAATATAAAGTACTTGTAAAATATCACTTCTACAAATTAACTAATAAGCCTGAATATAAACTTCAATATTAGTGTAAAGAGCCCATATAACGTCTTCATTAAGGCCAGTCGTAGCGCAGAGACATAAGCGTGTGACTGTTAATGCGACTAGTTGTGGGTTCGATTCCCACTCGAGAAAAAAAAATTGAATTTATATGTCCATTGCTTGCGCACTGGTGATGAGGCAAAGCTTTGAATTCCGCCATTCAACACGCAATACCTCCAGACTTCGGCAGAAAATGGAGAACGGAGTGTTTCAACACTAGGATCCCTCTACCTACCCGCCTGTGAGCGGGATACAGCGTGAAGCTGATTCAATTTTTATTTGACAAAATCTTCACAAGTCTTCATATACGTAGTAAGTAAAAAAAAAAGCCTTTGTATTTAATTGTCAAACAAATATCTGTAACCCAGATGTGGAGTGGATAAAACGTTACATATGGGTCACGGCCAACGTATCGTATTAGTTCTCAATGATTTCATACGAGTTTACGTATACCTCGGACCATTTATTATATATGTATGGCCTGGATGTGTTTACAGAAGATTTTTCTTTTGTTGAAGAGCATATTAGTTTTCTTTTCTATATATGTAATATTTATATATTATACTAGCGGCCTGCCCGCGGCTTCGCCTGCGTGAACGACGTTATTATTAATTTCTGTCTCCAAGAGTACCTACGTCCTATAAGTGACGTCCATGCAAAATTTGAGACTCCAAACAATTGTAGTAGCGAAGTTTCATACAACCTTTCAACCCCAAACACAACCCCTTCGAAGTCGAATATTGCAAATTCCCGTCTTAACGAGCACCTACGTCCTATAAATAACTCCTATGCAAAATTTCAGATTCCTAGCACTTGTAGTTTCTGAGATTTCGTGATGAGTGAGTGACCTTTCGATTTTATATATATAGAGTATAGAATATTGTTTTTTAAATTTACTTTGTTTTAATAGACTTATCTTTAAAATATTTTATTTGTCGTGTTATTTTTAGGCAGTTCAAAAGAATGGGTCATAAAACATACAAAAATGGATATGGCTAAATGAGATACAGCTAAATATTATTCAAATCTATAATAAGAAAGTGCGCTAAATAAATCATCAATATCCACAACGTAATTAGAACAAAAAGGATAAAAAAAAATTATGTCATGATGTCTATTCTCAACATATCTTACTTAATATTTATAGAATAAAAATGCAAAATAGATTTCTTGAATTTTTATTACTATTTTCATTCAAGTTTGATCAAGCCCTCTAACTCTTCTCAAGCCAGCTCTCAATGACAAATTATATTAGATAAGCATTTCTCATTTGCTACAGTATTAAGAAAGAAAAGTCTTTGCAGATACGTTTTTTTAAAGTTAAATTAATCAATTTTTTATACTTTAAAGCAATAATAACGAAGAAGAATTGCTTATTTCCCACCATGTTTATATCGTTTTAGTTTACGAGTGAACTAATAAAGAACGCGTCTACCTAAGTACATATTGAAATAAACTTCGTTCGATGCGGCTTTACGCCCTAAGCTGTTATATAGCGATATAAACTCGGCGATAATATTGAAAACCTAAACATTAAATAAATCGTGCCGATAAGAAACTGGTGTTTTGCAAAGGCAAATATATAATAAAAGTGGAAATTTTTAAAGTACGTACTTTTAGCAATTTCATTTAAATTCGTGACGCCTTCAAAGGACTTTATTATTTTTAGATTGTTAAGGAAAATGTTTGTTTGTGTATTTAGATTTTTTTGTTTATTCATGCACGAAATAGCTTACTTATATAATTGAATATAAAAAATAAGATGTAGATTTAACATAAGAATTTACTTTAAGTTTTTTATTATTCTACAATGGTACGAATAGACTACAACGGAAATTCCAATATAAATGTCAGACATTCATGTGCACTATTAACACTTGTAGTTTACACACCGTGCAGGACTAGTGTAGGCTTGCATATCGCTATAAAAAAACGAAAGACATCCTAAAAAACGGAAGCATAGTCGATATATAGATATTTTTTTCCCCAAGACATCGACGTAGATATTGATATTTTAATAAATATCGTTACATCGATATATCGATATTTCTCTTTCTTTTCACTTCCGACATCCCTAGACTGGTGATAATGTAATGCGTTCATTGTGCACGGTGCGGTGTATTGAAAATGTCATTGTCAAAATGTCTCTGTTCGAAAACTTTTCCAATACACTAGACACTTAGACACAATTTGTTCCTTCAGACACTCGATGTAGGTATATACTGAGTGTACCGTCTTTATTGTAAACCGGACAAGCGCGAGTCGAACTCGCCCACCGAGGGTTCCGTACAAAAATTGAAGGTTTCGATCTTTTTCTGAAATTCAGACTTAGCTTACCCAAAGCCCTCTCATCTGATACCTCATTTGAACAAGCGGTTTTAATATAAAATTTTTCCCTGTTTTAAGGCTATTATTTATTAGGATTTAACCATAAATGTATAGTTTTCAGATTTTTTCCTGTACTAGTATCTATCATCTAGAAGTAGTAGGTGCGAGTTGCTAAATTTTATAATTCTAGGTCAACCGGAAGTACCCTATTTATTTTGATTCCCTTTGTATTAGTTATATTTCTTTATATTTTATTATTTTTATAGAAACTTAAATATTTTATACGTGTCGAAATAAACATTCTTTGCTATTTAAGACTATTATTTTTTACAGACAGACCGACGGACAACAAAGTGATCTTATAAGGGTTCCTTTTTTTCCCTTAAAAGGTATGGAACCCAAAAACCAAACAATAAATAATTAAACAAATAAATAAGAACAGAACACTACGTTATTCCTAAATTACATGAAATTTGTTAAATACATACATTTTGGTAGTAATACGCATGTCAGAGCTGAATCATGCGGTAATCTAATTGAAGGCCGCTGAGGTACCTACTAGGATCGTTTAGTCTGTTTCAGTTGACTTCCATTATTAAGTATTCTTAGGTACAATTTGTCTTATCATAATAATATCGAGACTAGCCGTGGTCCAGGGGCAAAAGGTGGGTGTGGGTTCCATTCCCTTTAGGGGAAAGGAAATATTTAATATATTCATTTCCTAGCTCTGATAACGAAGTTAAGAGTGGTTTTAACTTCCGCCACTCAACGTCGAAACGGAAGTGTCTTATTAAGAACGGAGTGTATTAACACTAGGTGACCAGTTTCCATGTGCTTCCTATGTAGAAAAAGTAATACTGTTATTCAATACATCATCTTTCTTCGCTCTACTTATATTATTATGATAGAATTCTAACAATTATATAAACAATTTAAAAGGAAAGTTTTTTTTTTCATTTTAAGTATGCAAATTTCTCAAAGTAAACTTAGGAGCCACAATCGTTGCATAGAAAGTATTTATCTTTCGCGATCTAGTTTCCGACGGTACTACACCAGCTGCTGGAGATAGCTTTTGATAAGAAATACAGAAGTCTTTCATTTAACAAACATAAAAGTACCTACGGCTTTTAATACACTTTTTACTACACATTTATAAAAGTGCAAGTAAAATGTAATTAAATAATAAATGTGTACAAAGATATAATGTAACTATAATAATAATGGAGTGTCCCAACACTATCTTTCGGTCTATCTCAGTGATACGTCAAGCTACAAAAATCTATAAAGTCTATAATTAAAATTAATTGGGTCATTGAAATGCTAGCTATGCCAAATACCAACGATAACAGGATGAAAAAGACAGGTTTCATTTTTTTTATAACTGACATAATACTTGCAAGCTAGACCAGAATAGCCCGGTGCCCAGAACCACATATAAGCGGTCCAGAACTCACAAATAAATAAGCAATCATTCATTACCTTTGCTTAAAAAGATGACTTCAAAGCTAATGTCAAGGCTCCCCAAGGCGAAAATATCTCTAGATACGCCCGAGCGTAGTGGGCGTGTGAAAAACTTTTAAATATTATAAATAAGTTTTTATTTTATTTTTAAACAACAGTGTGGTATCAAGATCATCGTGTATGAGGATGCAAAAGAAGCTGCATCATTGTTATTCAAAGAGATTTAATGATTACGATATCATTAGAAGAAGCGAAGCTTGAGTTGGCGAACGAAGCGAACATGGAGCGAAACTAGTCTAGTTTTTTAATAAAATAATATAGGCCAACATTTTCTCTTTTGTATTTTTTTTTATCAGCTTTACGCTGCATGTAGCAGGGTAGGCGGAGGAAACCTAGTGTTAAGACACTCCGCTCTCCACTCTCCGCCAGGCGCCGAATCCTGGACGCAACGTATGTTGAGTGGCGGAACTCTACGCCGCGCCGCTTTCCTCAAGTTGGAATCAACCTACAACATGTCGCAAACGCTTGTACCTCTGCGCCGATTTTTAAATTAGCAACGATAGAATTTTATACCTACTATCAATAATATATTCTTGTATTCAAATCGGCCATGAAGAACCCGTGACCCTATAAAATCAATCGCTGTAGATGTAACATTAGAGGCGCGAGTCAAACGATACGACCCGTACTTAATTAGTTTCATTACACTATTGCATTTGGCAGCGTTGTTCAGTTTTAATTTAGAGATAATATATGTAAAATTAGGAATTCATATTATTTTGTTCAAGTTTCAAGATATTTAAAAGGACGCCTTGTAAAAATGTACGTATTACACATTTTTGTGTAGGTACTTGACTGATTATGTTTAAAATTTCAATTCCAATTTGATCAAAAAAGGGAAGTTTAAGAATGTTTTAAGCTTCATACTGTATCTCGCACATAGCAGGGCGGAGAAAACCTGGGATCCTAGCTTTAAAACGCTTCGTTCCCATTAAGACACTTTTATTCCCCATTATCAGCCCAATTCATGGGAATCAAAGCCAAAACCTTAAGTCTAATAAAATCTAAAGAAATTTATTTAAATTTTCTTTTTATTTAATTTGAAAACTCAAGTATTTTTGGAAGAAATCTGTGAAAAACAACAGAGAGAACATATAATTTTTTTTACGTCTCCATTTATAGCTTGTAGTTGCAAAATAATAAAAACAATTTGAAAGTTAACAACACAACGTATATAAACATTCGTAATACAATGTTATTAAAACAATAAATCGTCTTTTTGATCGTAAAAACCGTATAAAAAACGCTATAATCACAAATGTCTAGGTAATTTCGACGTGCATCATGGAAAACGTATGACCGCGTGTTACGGTAAACACAACAGTTCTGAGTTCGATTTCCACTCGGGGAAATGAATTATTTAATATATTAATTTATTCGCTCTGATAAGAAGACTAATCGCTGCGTTGAATTCCGCCATACAACACGTAATGGTTCGAAACTCGAAAATTCGGCGTAAAGTGGGGAACAGAAATGTCCCAATGGGAACAGAGTGTCTGTACACTAGGTTCTCTACCTGTCCAGCTAAATAAGCGGGATTCAGCGGGAAACTAAAAAAAATCATAGTTTTTTTGTAACTAAACTTACCAGAAAATCCCATATCAGCCAACACATAATGCTTTCTCGTCTTCACTGAGGACATTTGCTCGAAGAGATACTCTCCAGCGATGAACGCGATCGAAGCCACAAAAGCTATCACGGATATGCCGACGCCGTAGTTACAGGCGTTGGTGTCGTTGTTATAGACGCAGTACTCGTTGCCGTCGGCCTTGCTTACGTACCAGCCTTTGGCCGATATGCATCCCATTACTATAACGCTGAATAACTGAAAGAAGTAGAATTAGAAATACATTAGCAGTCATGGCAAAGGAACATCAAGGAATGGACTGCAATTAAAAACGCCGTAGATTTGATTCATTTGGCAAGGACAGAACTAAGTATGCGAAGTTGACTGCCAACCTTCACTAGTTGGAGAGGCACATTAAGAAGAAGAAGAAGAAGAAGTAGTTCAGGCCAGACGTGACGCAGAGTCATGAGGATGTGACTGTAAAAGCGACTAATTGTGGATTCGATTGTCGCTTGAGGAAAGGAAATGTTTATTTAAATTCATATTTTCATTTCTTCAATCTGGTGTTGAAGCAAAGCACGGCGCTGAGTCCGCCTCTAAAATTCGGCGGAAAATGGAGTGTCTTAACACTAGGTTCTCTAGCCTGCTTTGTGCGTGATATAGCGTCAGCTGAAAAAAAAATTGTAGATTTTACAATATCTAAAACTGAGGCTAGGTTAGATTAGACTGCTAGATGTAGGTACTAAAATTACTCAACGGTAATTATTCTTTAGTGGGCCTTGTTTGGTTTGTAAGTGAAATTTTGTAATATATGATAAATATTTTTGACATTGTAAATATTCAGCATATTTTTAATGCAAATTTTTACTGCAACATTATTTTAAGAAAAAATTAAATGTTATTTCTGTAGTATAGATGGGGCATCATCCCTAACTAGGACAGCCCATTCATCCATGTAAAGGTTAAGTATTCAAGCTCTATATTGGGGAATATGTATTTATATAACATATTATTCATAAAATAAAAATAAGTTTGCTCACATTGGGTCAACAAAATTAAAAAATGTTAAACTTTAATACATATATTTATTTTTATGAAAAAGTATTTAACACTGGTTTGTTTACTGCAGAATTCTTATTATTAACATGAAAAAGAAATTATATTTTCGTAGCAAAAGTTTGAAGGTCTTTGATATATTTTAGTATTATAACAAAATAAGTTTCTTTGTTAACTGACCAATAAAAATGTATTAATATTTTTTTATAATAATAATAATAATAAGTTATCTGAACATTAAGATATTGTGTCTCTGATATTTATGGGTCCAATTACTTCTAAGGGCAATTTTTTTTCAGTTCAAAGTAGTGCTAAGTACCACTACTCAACAAACACTGTCCAAAATTTAGGTAAAAAATCGAGAATAGAGTCTTCTAACACTGGATTCTCTGCCTATCTTGCTATTGCAGGACAAAATATAAAACTATGTAAAAATTACACTATTTTCAATTTAAATATACTTTATAATGTAAAAATAATTGTACATATTTAAATGAAAATTAAATTTATATCTATAAAATAAAAGTTTTAAAGTTTTTGGAGAATATAAAACATGATAGCTCCTTACTTTAAGACTAGATATTATGAAAATATTAATTGAGTAATATTATCATTTAACTTTTTTGTTAACAGAATTCAAAAAAAAAATAACAGTCACCTATTTTGCTCTACATTCCTCCATAATAAGATCCATAGAGTTTAATTGAGACATATTATAATTAAATTGCAGAACAATTATAGGACTTAGGTTGCATGTAAATGATTGCAGTTATGGGTGGGGCAGGTTTCCCATATATGTACATGGACAATATCACTTATGAACAAACATCACATTTAAAATACATTATCTTTATTAGTTTTATGGGTAGGTAAGGTAGTAGAGTAAGTAGAGGAAGCTTAGTGTTACAGCACTCTGTTCTTAACATTCTGCCCAATTTTCAAAATATTGCATGTTTATGGCTGAATTCAGCACCACCTTTTGTCTTCATAATAGAAATAAAAATAATTTATTTCCCTAAGTGGGATACACACCCACAACCATTGCATTTACAGTCAGATGCTATGCTATTATGCCATTATGGCTTAAAATATGCATTAATGTCTCATTCAAGACACATAATTTATATAATAGCATAAGGTTTTACTAATAATAATAATTAATATTATATTAAACATTAACATTTGTATATTTCATATTTTTTGCAAAAAAACTGTTATAATAATTTTGTTATGTAACTTTCAAATGCATAAAACATATAAATGGCAATCACACAATGGAACGGAACTAATATGTGATAATATAGATTTTTGTAAATACATAATGGTATTCCAAATAAAACTATATAATAATGAATTAAATATAATATATAAAATAAGACAATGCAACATGCATATTAATTAATTAAATTAAACAAAAAAAATATGGAAACAAAAACAAGTAGTTATTATTTCTTAATACTATTTTTCGTTTTTCTAGAAATTATTTATATATTTATTTTAATATAAAAAAGATAATGTACTATGGTTATTTTAAATGTGATATTATGAACTACATGGTTTTACAAAACCCATAAATTGTGTGCTAAATGCTTATATATGACAGATAATTTACAAGGTCAATCACATGATTGTTGTGGCACTCCTGACTGATACAATACCTACATTATTTTTTTCTATAAAAAGAACATTTTGATGCAAAAATATTTTGATCTAAATGTCAATGAAGACAATTTAGTTATGTTGTAAACTAATTTTATCCCTATTATAAAGGTATTGTCTAATTAATTAGACGTTTTATGTTCAAATATTATATATGTAGCTTACCCAGCAAACTGCCCGTACGATTACGGAAGGCCGTTGGATGAAAGCTTGAGGATCGAAGGCTCCACCGGCCTTTCCACCGCCGTAAGCACCAGCAGCTTCCATTATTGCACTTTTAAGTAAATTTGCAAATATTAATGCTCTACCTTAGAGCCCATCAACGTCTCTGACCTCACAAACTCCGAATATCTTCCAATACAAGTTATTGATCGCGCAGGTCGCGCGCACAGAGTAAGAAGAGTATAAAAACGTACTATATGTTGTATAACATGCACAAGGCAAAGCAAAATAGCTACTAAATTCTATAGTACTACGGTTTCGTGACGGTTTCTGCTGATAATATTCATTCGCAATATAGGAGTTTTGACACTGACAGCGACTTTCAGTTTTTTATTTTATCACTCATGAAAGATAAAGGCTAACTAATATACAGCCAAGGCACGGATATCAAGCTTCGTTGATTCGAATTGCATCTCAGGTTTGGTTGTAAAATAATCTTTTAGTGATAATTAAAATTTAATACGGTATTCATGAAAATACCTTTATCTTGTCTTATATCTTATTTTACTAGACTAAGAGAATAAAAATTAAATATATCGTTCCCTTGAATAAGCAAATAAACCTATATAGTATTAAATAATAGCTATGACGTGAACAGGTCTAGCACTAGTAGTTTAGAAGTAAATAAATCCCTCGTGTATTGATCCAGTATTACCCTCTCTTGAAACATAATAAATAGTTTATTTTAAATTTACAGAAAATTCGTAGAAGTTTATAAATTATTAATAATTAAAATGACATCAACAAATCAGCATTTCATGATTGGAATTAGCTAACTTTATTATACATTGTTTATCTATATTTAAAAACTTGAACAAATGCACAGACAAAAATTTTAAAAATCATGATTTTTATTTCTACTACATTACTAAATGCCCCCAATAGTACTTTTTCCATTGTATCTTTCATGTTATTCATTTCATAATCATTGATTATAAATTATATTATTAGCTTTATATGTGGGTTGGGATAGTCCATAAAGGACTTCATGACCATACTATTTCCATTAGCCTATTGTCATAGGTACGACCAGCGTACGAAGAACAAGTAGATAAATATTTTAAAAAACTCAAATTTATATAAATATTATCAATTTTCTTTACAGGTTTATTAATTTGTTGGTTATTGAATATACAAACATATTTTTTCAACTTTTTAATATTACTATAATACAGTAAGGATAAGAAAAACACAATATTGGGTATTACAAATATTTATTCAAATAAGAACTGAACTATAAAATAAGAGAATTATAAGCGGCTTCAGTTATAGTTGATACATTACAATTCAACATTAATAAATAACCGCCACTCAAAACATAATTTTGACTAGTCCATAGAACAAAATAAGGTTTAAAAACAACAATAATTAAAAAAATGATGCAAATTATATGGCTTCAGATTTCATATCTAGCACCTTCCTATTCTAGCAACCCTAGCTCCATAAAAATAAAAAAAAACAGAGTGACGGCTTCAATAACAGTATACAAAATTCCTAAATATGAAATGTTAGGTATCAAAGGAGAATGTATAGAAACACTGATTTCTACATATTTATATTTACAGTACAAAGCTAAAAATATTTTATAACTCGCTACTTTTAGTTACTAAATTATTGTATGTCTCATGTAGATTAAAAATGTGTAAAAATGAGGAGTGTCATACTTTGTCATTATCCTCTGAATAAGCATTTTAATATTATATGGCCACTGTGTATCACATTATTAGTGGACAGTTATTAAAATTAAGTGTTAGAGACAAATTATTGTTTAATAACTTATTCTATTTATCTGTATTAAATTGTAAAAGTTGGAATAGATCAGTGTTTATTTTATTGTATAATTAAATTATACATTATCTGTGGTGGATACTGATTTAAGCCAATATACCAGGCATCTGTTTAAGCGGTTATGTATATAAGTTCATTTAGGATTTACTTAGATGTCAGTTTCAAATTTTGAATTTATCTACCAGTTAAACCAATTGTGGTGTTACCATTTCTTATTTTTTTTTGTAATATTAGGCATAGCATTTCTTCTGATTACATTTTAGTTATTGCTGTGTATTAAGTTAAGTAATAGCTTGTTAAATATATATAATTAGCTCAGAAATTAAAATGTTTTTTTTTAAATATTTAGAACATTTTAAATAATATCTCGATATATCTGAAATTAACTTAATTAAGTCTTAATAGCTCATTTTTCAATTAAAAAGCATTGATTTTAACTTAATTGCCATACCAAAATGTTTAACCCAAAAAATATATCTTTTATTTCGACAGTTCAAGATTATAATTATAAGTCTATGAGGTTTATACTACTTTATATGAAGGGCTATCATACATTGATTGTAGTTTCTAATTTTTCACACTAATCCTAGAGCTATTATTTGTATAAATTCTAGCTATACTATTCTACACATTATTATTCAATAGTCTACAATTTTATTGTACAAACTAACTACTGGATTTATACCATGACATAATTTAAGTAAAATGTTATTTACAAAAATAGCCATTTTCATCTGTTCTTTTGGATCCGACTAACATCTAATGTTAACTACATAAAAAAAACAAATGAAATTTAAATAAGGAACTACAGTATATAAGATCAAATAAAATGTAAATTCAAAAAAAAAATAACAAAAAGTACTTACTAAAAATGTTATGGATTTATAGAAAACTATATTATTTCTTTATAATTTCTATTTTGTCAAGAAAATATTATTCTGATTCAATATTAAAATATTGTACTGTATCTTTGAAAGTTAAATACAATCAGAAAAGGCGACGGATAAAGGCAGTGTATGAATGAATGCACAGCTATAAGAAATATGCAAATGGCATAGAAATGAAATTAAAAAGCAGTAGGTTTAGTGACAGACATTTTGTACAGAATCACTTCAAATTATCTCATTATGATGTAAGCCATCAGCGATTATGCTTGTTTCATTTTAAATAAAACTTTCTAACCAGAACTTTTGCTATAAAAATAACAAATTGAAACCGGAAGGAAGCTTGTTTTGATATTTTTCAATATATTAAGAAAAATAATACAATTGTTTGTCTGTACAACTACTGACACAAATCGAAATCGATCTTTGGATTTGTATTCATTTTATATTCGAGTACACACATAAGTGTGGTGGGATTTTAGGAATCCGTTAATCCTTGACGTTTCTCTTCTTCCAACATGGCGTCGAGCTCGTCTGTTAGGTTGGCAAGCATGTTGCCGATGTCATTTAGGACATCCGCCGGCTCCGTGCTTTTTTCGTCCTTGTGTTCCGGAAGTGGATTGGGTTTAATGTCAGTGTTTCTTGGAAGGTTGGCAAGACTGATGCCAGCTCGTCCGTAGTCGACCGTATGTGGTCTTCCGGCTATTTGACCGCGATTTTGCTTAATAGTACCCGCGTTCTCGTTCGCGAAAGGAATGCTGTCTGATTCAGTGCTGGAACTCGACTGTTGATAAAGAAAAGTTTCTTATTATTAACTTGTTTAAAGTAGGAATGCTACATTTAAGGATAGATTTTTTATAAGAAAACGTATAAAAATTATGAAAGTTGTGACCACGAAACCATGAGACTGTGAATTCCCTACGTAAATACGGGTAATTAAATTACTCCTCAAATAAAGAACAATGTAGTTACTCTGTTATCGTTCTAACGATTAAAACTACAAGTACAAGTAAATGAAATAAAAATATTAAAATACCTTAAAGCTAGCATCAGAGCCAGTCCTCAGCTTGTCTTCTTCATATCTCCTCGGCGGAGAAGAAGGCGCCGGCGGCGGTGGCAGCAATCCCGTACTATCTAAGGACACACTGAGCGAGTCTGAACTAGGATACGCTGGCAAACTCAAAGGAAGACTTTTCTCAGGGTGAATTTCAACTGTGGTTTGTCCAAATCGAGTGAAAGGAGCGTATTGCGAACTTTGTCGCTTTGGTGGGTCTGGAGGCGGTTTTCTTGCTACGTGCGGACTCGCGCCGTACGCTACACGCTGTAGCCTTGCTGAATATGCTATTTCATCATATGTATAATCTGGAGATTTATCTCTATACGCTGGTGTAGCCTGGATCTTAGCGACTGGTCGAGGTCTGACCAATCCACGAGGACGTGGTAAGGTCCCACCACCTTCGTAAGAACTGTCATTTGTTGGAGTTATGTCCCCGTCGTCGTATGAACGCCGCCATTGACCGCCGTAATAAAATCCTGCTTCGGGGGAAAATGTGGTATGAGTCGTTCTTTCTGTTGGATCTTCTAGACTTTCCAGAGATTTTCCACGTGGATGACGTATCTGTAATCGTTGAATCATCAGTTACTGATATGGTTTTCCAAATTTGAAAATAGCTTTTTACAGCTCAAACTTTCAAAAAAATCACAATCAAAATACATTACATTAGCTCAAAGTTTATTACGTAAATGGTAATTATTTACATGCTATACAAATACTTATATTTAATTATCATTAATAATAATTAAGATATTATTTTTATACGTATACTTGTATATTATGATTTTTATTATTATATCATATAGTAAAATTAATAAAAATATCATGCTTTATCAATGAATAATTTAATATATCATTAGAGTATAAAACTAAATTCTACCGTGCAGGCTAAGTCCTATCGACCTAATCGGAAAGACACACATCGATAAAACAAGATTCGAGTGCACATAAAAGCCGGTGCCGGTGCAAATGTCAGACTGACATCTGTCAGTGTCATACCTGAATGGGAACCAAGTCTGTGGCACACAATGGCGTCGGTATCGCATCGAACTTTAGATCGGGGGGTTTATGGAAACTCCTCGCGTTTCTCTCCCAATGCTGGTAATGCTCCCTCGGATATAAATCCTTTATGTCCAAGTGCGGTTTGTGTTTGAAAGAAAAGAAAACAAAACATTCACATGCTGCTTTGGGCTAGTGGAATGGTGGATGCAGCGACGACGTGAATTTGACAGCTTTGCGACTCTTTTTTAGTTTTAGTAATGGAACTAAAGGTTTATTGACAAGTGATGAATTTACTCTTCTCTTAAATACTCAGTTATCAATCATCGATAATATTTTAATAATTTAATAGATAAATTTATCTATGGCGGATTTGTGTTCTTAGAGCCAGCGCTTGTAGTGATGTATATGAGTAAATCCAACATTGACTTATAAAGTTAAAAATAACCAAGTCGCAAAGATGTATGACAGCGACAGTGATGGCGATGGAGAAGACATCTAAGAAACGTCTAAGCGAAAATGAAGTTTTGAGAACGTATCGGGAAAATTTTAAATTTAGACAAATTTGAAATTCGTGCCAATCATGTCCTTAGAGACTAATAAATATTTTCCCATAACGTATTTGTGTCTATTGGCTTTGCAAAGAAAAATGTTGTGCTGGAATGTTTATACAAGGAGCTAACATCTAAAGCCCTATTCAGCCCGATTTATATCCGTCATATATTCGGGCTTTACTAAAACGCTATTAGTTAATAAGCGTTGTTAGTTTATTATTAGTGTTAGAACAATTTTATTTTGGCTCATATTTTGGTTAAATAAATAAAATACAGATTAGGAATTAAAAGTTGAAAATGAATGAAATGAAATGTAAATGAAAAAAATAATAATAAAATTTATAAATCATAAAATATAAACAAATAAGTGATGCTTTAAAGATAATATTTGAACCAGTAAAAATAATCTCTAACAGTCTATGGGTACACCAATATAAAATAGGTAGACCATAGACAAAAAATATTTGAATTTTAAAATAAAAAAAAATCCACTTTCACGCTACAGCTATGGGCTATCTAAAACATCACTACATTAAAAAATTAAATATTTTTATATCACCTGTCCGGATATTCTTGTGAAATCAATCGATCCTTGATTGCTAATGCTTCTTTTCCCAGCTCTAATGTCCTTTACCCGTTTGATGGCAAGCAAAATTTTCTTTTGGTGACCGAGACGAACAATACCCATGTCTTCTAAATCCTGTCGTATACAATAATATATTGGTTATATTTTGTTTTGTAACATTTCTATAATATTATAGAATCGATTTCGTTGTAATCGATCAAGAGTTTCAGTTATAAAAATCGATTTATTAACGTATGTATTATTATATATTAACTGAATTTATTACTCTAAAATAATATATAAATAATTAATAAATAAATAATGAAAAATAACATAGAAATATTACCTCCCAAGCTAATTGTGTAACGTCGTGGACAGTCCGATAGCCCTGCGCCACCAGCGCGGGGCCGTATTCTTCTAATCTAAGTAGACGTAACCATTCTTCTAGAGAGCCCTGTAAATTATTAAAAAATAATGTATCATTAACATATTGAAAAAGAAAACATTATTAAACATAATAATTAAAATAAGAAGATATTGAAGCTATGTTAATCTCAATAATAGTAACGTTTTATATTATAAATAATATTATTATAAAAACTAATATAAAAATACATACGGGAATATAATCAGGTAAGTTGTCGGGAACATTCAGGTTAGCAAGTTCGGCCTTTAACCGCTTGCGGTGGTTAGGTTTCTTGATGCCAACAGCTGTGAGGTCCTCTGGAGTCATTCTTGTCACAGTTGGAAGATCGTAACCAGCTTCTATGAAAAGTCTCGCATATTCCTCCATTTGTAGGTCTGCTAGCCACGCGTGGATGATATCTGGGTCCTGGAAATAATTAAAAAAAAGAAAATACATATGAATAATTCACATGTCGCAAGCTATTAGCTACTATATTGGAATATATCTGTAATTGAAATCGCCATATTGGGTATTACGACAGATACCTATAACATGTCGGGAGGCGTAGACGGTAGTCGATTTATCATAAAATTTAAAAGATAATTATAAATTAAAATATAGCAAACTAATATAAACTCACTGGAAGTCCCTGAGCTATCATAGCTCGCACTCTGTCAACTGTGTCTCCACAGTGACACGCGGCGTGATGATGATGTGGTATCCGACCGGATGCTCTACCACTGTCGAGCGACGCTGAGGAGTGACGGGAGCCAGAGCCAGCTGACCCTGATGATGATCCTGGACTATCTCGCCCTGGACTCTGTAAACATGAACCATAGATATTTACAATAATTTTACAATATACCTACTATCAATATGCCTAATTTAAATTTTATTCTCTGATCTTTTTTTTATCTATCAAAACATCTTTCTTAACCCTAGACAAATGTGAAATTGTGAATTATTAATTATGAAATATGAGATGGGATAATTATGGAAACGGATAATAATTCTGTGATTTAATTCAAAGAGTACAACTGCGGACTGATAGACAAAATATAAACTGAATTTACCTGTGTCATATCAATGCCCTGGTCATCACTCAATGCTAGCTGATGATGATAGTACACAGCAGCCTTGTGCGTGAGGGGTTGTGTAGGCGGCGGGAAGGTGAACGTGCCTCCGCCCGCCGGACTCTTGCCCAGACTGCCGCTGGCGCCAGATACTCCTGACACGCCTGACACTGTACTGCCATAGTCCGAATGGTCATCTGGAAATGCAATTGAAATGTATTATTGTATTTTAGCATGTCCCACTACACGATAGATTTTTTTAACTTCAGACTTTATCCTTAGCTGGGGTAGCCACATAGAACGGAGCGCCTCAAACGGTATGGATAATGCTTAATCCCGCACGTAGCAAGTTAAGCAAAGGAAACCTGGGAACCTCGTGTTAAAACCCTCCGTTCTTCATTAAGGTTCCCGTTCCCCTTCCATTCCCCACTGTATGCCGAATTCTTAACACATTGCGTGAAGACTCGGAACCAGAGCTAGGAAATGAAAGGAAAAAATATTTTAATTTTTCTCGACTGTGAATCGAAACCACAACTGTCGCGTTTACAATCCAAGCTTGCGCCTGCTTTACGACGGCTACAGATAATAGTTATCAATATAATAATTGATAACAACAAATTACCTCTCGTATGCGAAGGTGTATCCGGGGGTTGAGGGTACGCTTGTTCCTCACAGGACGCGTATCCCTGGGAACCAAAGCTGGAACCAGAGTGTCTGTGCTGGGGTGTTCCGAACGCGTCTCCTGGTATCGCCGGTGGCGGCACGCGCTTCGCAGTCGCCGTTTTCCCGGCGCCGCTGCCACCGCGGGACATTCCGCCCACTGGAAATATAAAGTAAATTATTAGATAACTAAATCTTTAAAAGTATATTTGATATTGTTTTTTTAGTGTTCAGTCGTCGTGTGAGTAATATGTTTATGTAATAAAGTAAGAATTCGTACATCTATTTGCAAGTGGTCTAAGTTGCATGTAGAGTTAAATGTTTTAAAATATATATAATTTAATAAATTTCAATATGTTCATTAAAGAAAATATTAATATATCTTTTAAATCTAATATCTATTCATTCAGCAAGCGATATTCTACTAAATTCTCAATGTAACGAACGATTGACGCCATACAATATCTATTTTCACTCTTCAACACCAAAGAGAAAATCGTTCACGCCCGCTTATTCCTATAATTCCATTATTATCGTTAATGGAGCTCTTAGGAGAAGCCAAGTAAATCGCGTTTGCGTCAAAGTAGCTTCGAACACCGTTATCTTCTTTGTGCGAGACGTCAACCGCATTAACAAAATGAGTTACATTCCTCCCCTATCCTCCCTTCCCTCCTTCCCTTCAGCGATAAGAAAGGGGAGTTTAGTAATAACCGAATAACATCATCAATCATGATCGGCCGCTCGCTGGTATCGGATCGAGCTAATTGCTCGCGCCGAATCGATAAAGCTAACTAAGCTAACTAATAGCCGAGAAAAAAGTGACCATTAAAATATTCGAGATTTCTTTTTTAAGTTTCACGGTGTATTTTGGTAGACAGAGAGAACCTAGTGCTAAAACACTCCGTTCCCCATTTTCCGCCAAATTCTGGAAGCATTACGTGTTTAATGGTGGAACTCAAACGCCGCGTTTTGCCTCGACACCAGAGCGAAATGAAAATATTAAATATTTCATTTCCTCGAATGGGAATCGAACCCACAACTAGTCGCGATTATCACACGTCTGCCACAACTGGCCTCAAAGGCTCAAATAATCGAGATGCAAATATAAATCTGCAAAAAAAACTTCCATCGACTTTTTAGATGCCCGCGTCTGAGTGTGCGAAACTTCACGGTAACTGGCGGAATTGCAAATGTTTTGAAGGAGCCGACGAAGTTCGCGATATTAAAACTTTTTTGCGAGATTGTTTCGCGTGGTAACAGACTTGTTAGAGACGAACAATTTTATACTCTTTTTTTTTTAATTTAAATAACTTCAAAAGTTTATTTTATTAAACGATTTCTGTATTCAATATGTCGAATATTAATGATTACAATTTTTTTACAGCTTCGTGCTGTATCTCACATGTAGCAGTGTAGACAGAGGGAACTTAGTGTTAAGACACTCCAAATTCTCGAGGAATTGTGTGTTGAGTGGCGGAATTCAACGCCACGACACCATATCGAGAAAGATATAAATTAAAATTCCTTGAGATGAAGTCGAACCCATAATCTGTCGTATTTACAGTCACACGCCAGTACCGCGACGACTGTCCTCAATTGTATGCCTTCTCGTTTGAATTAAAATAACTTCATAAGTTTATTATTATTAAAAGATTTCAATATAAAATACGCCGAATATTTGCGATGAGCAAAATTAAAGATTACAATTAATATTTATATAGGAAATAATTTTTTAATCAATTCCATATATAGTAAGTCCATCATTTTCTTTCTTTATGCTCGGTCATAAGAGGCCGCGAGGCACAAACATTTCGGCACATTCACATATTATGTATGTATGGATGAGTGCGGCAATCTCTTAAAGAGGAGAAATTATTTATCGATTCCAATTACTCGCACGCAAATCATCTCGATGTTAAGGCGGCCATTAAGATATAATATTTGGTCGTTACATCCGCACGCGAACATTCGTTTATTTGTTTTATTAATTTTTTATCATTTTCATTACTTCTAATAAACGTCAGGTTGCAAATGAGTACAACACTAAGTGTTTATGAGTTATTTATGACATATGTACATACATATGTATGTAAATGATAATAAATTCTTGTAATTGCATGTAGGGACTGGATAAGAAAAATATTTAACTCATTAGAGTTGTAATAAAAATATATGATATACACAACCTACTTAAAAGCTACTAACTTAAAAGAATATTAATTAACATATTGAGAAATCCTATTGTACTCATTATAAAAAAAATATTTCCATAATTATTCAGAATAAAATATTTTTTTTCTCGCCGTATCCCGCAAGTAGCAGGACAGGCGGAGGGAGCCTAGTATTAAGAAACTCCGTTCCTCACTTTCTGCGGAAATCTGGAGACATGGCGTGTTGGGTGGCGAAACTCAACGCCGTGCTTTGTTGCTACAAAAAAATATTTTTCTGATATTAAAAAAAAAATACATTCGTTAAGATTAAGATAAATTGATAGTCCATGAACCTGTAATCAGTGAGTGTCACAGGACGTCGAGCTCCCTCGAAGCTCATAATCTGGCAAACATTACCACCTACTTTCTTTTATCGCTTCAAAGTTGGCACCACACGAGCCGTACTGTGCCCTATCTTTATTTATGATGCGGTTTAGCATAATCTGTAGACATGGCTTTTAGTTTTTTGTTGTTTTTTTTATGAAAATGTTTTAAATTTGTTTGCCAACTTAAACGTAGTCCATTCTATTTTGTATATAGTTTGTGCAAATATTCATAATGTAAAATTGTATATGCGATGGCGACGGGTTCGATTCCCACTCGGAGGAATGAATTACTTTCATTTAGCTCGCTCTGGTGACAGGACGACGCGTGACGTTGAAAAATGTCTCGAAAATGAGCTGGTGCGAGGAGAACGTTGTGTCTTAACACTACGTTGCCTCTGTCCTACCCTATTATATGCCGGATACCCCTACCCTATTATATAAAAAATATAAATAAAATAAATAAAGAATTATAGATATACCTTTAACATTTAAGTAATGAGAAAATTGTAAAGACTGGTCCTTAGCGGATCAATGGGCAAGCTGTTTGACGGATTCCATTTGACGTCCGCCTCGCAGCGAGGGTGAAAGGTGTAAATAAAGGTGGTATCTCAAGGAGCTTACGGCCGAATAATATCATTTTTTTTTATGTGAAAAGTATCGAGACATCGATTCGTATTCGTATTTATTTTGTGCCCAACTCGCGTGTGTCCTATATTAAAAGCTTATATAGATGCTCGCGAACAACAATAATCGAAATTTTATATAACTCGGTAGGCGTTACTAACATTAATTATTATAATTTGATTTCTTTAAAAAAAACACCTCTATATCATAGTTTCTAAGAAAAACTAACAACATAATTCCAATATAAAAAACAAACAGAATTAAAATTGCAAATAATTGTAACATGAAGACGCCATTAAGGCGGATCACATTCATTCAATTACACACTTATGCATCAAGATAGGCGCAGGTTCGATTCCATTTACATTCTTAAAGTATTCATACTATATTAAACACAATTATACGGCGCCGACGTTATAACTCGTTTATTTTTAGAAGCATTTAGTAATTTGCAACTGTGCTTAACCATTACATGTATATGGTTGTAATAGTCGTTTGAGTTCGCCGATGATAAATTAATCATAAATGTAATATAAGTGCTTTGGTGTAGTACTATTTTATGATATAATAACTAAAAACGGACTAGTTTAGTGGTTGTCCCTCAAGTCGCGCCGGTTAAGGAATTAAGTAAGACGTATTAAGGACAAGTAATCTATAATCTGTATACCTACTTATAATAAAACCGTAATCGTAATAATAATAGAAAAGCTATTAAGCCTTTATATAATACAATCCAAATCCAAACAATGATTTTTTGAAATATTTGGTTGTGTGTACGTTTGTTCACGCTTATCTCATAAACTTGTTTTAAAGCAGTAGAATGCATTCATAAGTGTATTTTGGCAAACTTTCTTTAACATTAGTGTTTGTTTTATTTTAATCGGTTCAAATAAAAAAGTTTAAAATGATAATGTTATTAGATCAAGTAATTCAGATGAGATTATAAATAATTGTGTAGTACAAGCGGGCGATGCCACGTGGGGGCCACTACTTCATAATAATACTATAAATGTTCCTAATTACTCCGCAATTTTATATTAAATGTAAATATTGTATTAACCTAAGCCAGATCTTAACCTAAAAACAAATCTAAAAACAATTATTAAATATAGCTTCAAGCCAAAAACGCTTAAAACCAAATACTAACAAATACATAGAGCATTAAAAACGTACACTCATTTATCAAAGTAGGTACAGCTAATTTCATTACCAATATAAATAAATTAATATATGTACATACATTAAATTATATACTCGTACTTACTCGGTAGTGAAAGTCGGCCGGCTCCAACGAATCAAATATGATTGATTAGAACAATCAAGTAATAGATACGGTTATCGCGACGTGACAGTAGTAGACGTGACGTGAGTAAGTAGACGAGAGTTTATCTCGTGTACACAGATTTTTTATTAG
Organism: Heliconius melpomene melpomene; assembly: GCA_000313835.2. Classification (NCBI taxonomy): domain Eukaryota; kingdom Metazoa; phylum Arthropoda; class Insecta; order Lepidoptera; family Nymphalidae; genus Heliconius; species Heliconius melpomene. The sequence continues at coordinate 53,688 of HE670631.1, read as the reverse complement.
CTTCACGCTGTTTCACGCACACAGCAGAGGGAAACTCCGTTCCTTAATCCGGTCAAATTCTGGGGGCATTGTGTGTTGACCAGAGCGAAGAAATGAAAATATAAATATAATAAATAATTCGGTTTTCATTCACACATTTGTGCCTTTGCGCCACGAATGGCCTCATATAGACAGATGAGTGAATAAATTATTAGAAAAAGCGTAACCGATAAAGAATAACCCACAAAATTTATGCTAACTTAATTTAAAATATTAATGTGTAATGAGAGCCAAGTTCAATATTGAATGATGCGTCGTTCACGACTTCATCGATAAATTTATCGTAGATTTATGTATCTGAGTGCCAAGTTCTGTGTTTTCTTGCGATGTTATTATTCCAAAGAAATGTAAGCATAATATCCAATTACCAAAAGGAAGGAAAAAACAATACAATATGTCTAACTACAGATTTATTAATAAAAATTTTATATCGATTCACTACTTCCGAAATAAAAAACTATAATATACACACTTCTCCATATATCCATCCAATCAATACTAATCGTGCAGGAACAATATAAATCTAAATCAGTAGGCAGAGGGAACCTAGTGTCAAAACACTCCGTTCCCCACTTTCTGCCCACAATATAATTTATATCAATTCATTATAACAGTTACGTAGGTTTGTAAACGTAGTTGTCAAATAGTCCGCTAACACCAGTTCAGCAAGTTCTAATCCCGGTTGGTAAACCCGAGGATTAGCGAGAAGCCACACTGTTCTGCAAACTGATTGATTGGTCTGATGGGATTTTACTAATTGGTATAGTCTTATATAAGTTCAGCCATTATTCGTTTTCTTTTATAAACTTCTTTTATAGAGATCGCTTTAATTTGTAGGAACAGAAAATGTATTGTTTAAGACATTCCTTTCTTCATTTAATATTCAATTTAGGGATAGTGAACAGAGATAGAGACAGACGAAACGCACCGCCTCGCCGAATCAATAAAAAAATATGAAATATAGGTATTTAATTATTTTTTTAAATGTTAAAACCCATAATAGAACTACGATGGAGAATATTCGCTTAATATTTTCCCATTTTCTTTTCTTTTTGCTAACAATTAAATACTGTAAAGAATGGCATCTCCCTTTACATTTCACCTTAAAACTAAGATATTTTTTTATTCTTAAGATATATTTTTTAAAAAGCATAACTTAGATTGACGGTGATAGCCCGCCGTGACAAAGTATCATTAGAGATTAGTCTACTAAGCCGGAAGTCGTGAGTTAGAGCCATTTGTACCTACTTAGTATGTTACTAGTAGATAGACTACCAACGATCCCGCATCTCTTGAAATAAAGAAACGAATAAAAGAATTAGAGGTTAATCTTGTTTTAATGAAAGCAGACGTTCAGTGAAAACGGCCTAGTGACGCAGTGGTAGATTGTAATATTAAATATTATGTAATTAAATGCCTAGTAAACGCTACAGATTTGGGTTCAATTACCAGATGAGAAAATGAAATGTCATTTTCATAATCTCGCTCTGGTAACGAGGGACAGCGCGGCGTTGAGTTCCGCGACTCAACACGCAATACTTCCGGAATTCACCAGAAAATGGAGAAACGAGTATCTTCACAATAGATTACATCTGACTATTTTGATATGTGCGAGAGTATAACATGAAGCTTAAAGGAAAGCAAAAAGAATAATATACATAATATTCCTATTTTTCATATTGTCTTTCAAAAAATCAGGATAGGCTGAGGGAACCTAGTGTTGAGACACTGCGTTCCCCACATTCGTTGAGTAGCAGAACTCTGGCGCTTTGCCTCGACGCCAGATCGAAGAAATGGAAATAAATATTTCATGTCCTCGAGTGGGGTTCCAACCCACAACCAGTCGGTTCTACAGTCACACTTTGAGCCCCTGCGCCACGACTGGCCTCATTGTCTTTCATATTGCGTAAAATTGCATTAATATGCAATTGGACAAGTGTAGAATTGATAAATATATAATTTTAAACGTTTGATAAGTTGTTGTTTCAGTGACTATTACAAATTGAGATTTCATATGCACCAACCGTTATGGAAATTAACAATCAAATAAAATTTCTATGTTTATTAGTTTATAATTTATGTGCTTACATATATATTATTTTAAATTCTCGTTTCTATTAATTTAAGGGAAATTTATCCTTAGGTAAACCAGTAATAACTATATTACGGGCCGTGGTTCCGTTTCACAGTTTTCGTTAGTTTTTAGTATGACTCGCAAAACCCTAGTGTTAATTAATTCTTTCTTTTTTTTTAGCTTCACGCTGAATCCTACACATAGCAGGGTAAGCAGAGGGTACCTGGGAACCTAGTTAAGTTAAGGTGCCAGGTTTCCAAATTCCCTGCGTTAGTTGTATATTTTAAGCACAATTATTATTTATTCAAAAACGTACCGATTGCTAATTTTATTTTATTAAATAGTAGTTAAAATTAAATTAAATTAAATCAGCTTCATGCTGTATCCCGCACACGGCAGCAGAGAGGGAACCTAGTGTTAAGACACTCCGTTCCCCACTTTCCGCCAACTTCTAGACGCATTGCGTGCTGAGTGGCGGTACTCAACGCCGCGCTTTGCCTCGACATCAGAGCAAGGAAATGGAAATATAAATTTAAATAAATAAAAATGCAATTGGTGCAGAACAAATTATACCTATGCTTGTTAAGCAGATACGAATTTCGCATTTAATCCGCCGATTCGGCAGTTATTAGAATGCATAGCGCTCTACTTTAGTTGTGACCGAAATTACCAGAAACACGGAAACTGAAATATTCATGTGGCATACGAATGTGTGTAGAAAGTTGTTCATTTTCCATACATTGCATCCTTGTTTTTTAAAATTTTTATTCAGTGCACGAGGTGGCCAGGCAAGTTTCATTCAATTAAGGAACAAACTATTCGTGTTTTATAGTAAGACTCGTATTCATAAACTATTCTTAACTCTGAAATCGATCTTGAGATATCGTTTTTAGTCATACAGCTATAGATCATAGATTATAATTTATAAATGAAAACGGCATCTCAAGATCGCTCTCATGTTCGATCTCAGAGTTGAGAGCGGTTTATAAATACGGGTATAAAATTCTGATAGGATTAAGCAATATATCTATTACAAACGTATAAAGATTTGAATCGGCACTTATCAAAACGTTCCTTCCTCTAGCTACATCGATATTTTTAATTATAACGCCAAAATATCTGACGGCGTTGTCTGTCTGTGACAAAAGTAATGATAATAAAATATATTTACAACGCCCCTATTACATTCATATCATTTTTTCCAAAGAATAATATATAAAAAATATATATATAAATAAACATTTTGTACGAAAAGTCTGCAATATATCCATCAGTATAGTAGGGCCCGACATTTTAGTAATAAACTACACATTTAACGATAAGTGAACTAAAATGCAATATTTACATTTTGAAAATTTACGATAATATAATATAGGCATTTCATAATTTTTATAATAAAAAATATTACAACTTTTAATAATATCTTAATTATAAATATTTCATTAGTGTTTTGCGCAAATCGAGTTACCTATTACGTTTATTCAACTTTTACTTGTATAATTAAATTATTTTAAATTATATGTAATCCCTTACAAAGTATACATCTGAGTTCATTATTTATTAAGCAATCAGTATACCTCGTTACAATTGAGTTGTTTAAGTGAAATCTGTCATTATAGGATGTTTTTTAAGCGTTTTTGGAGGCCAGTCGTGGCACATGTGTGTTATGAGTTCGATTCCCATTTGGGGAAATGAAATATTTCATATATTTATTTCCTCGCAAGTGTCTTAATGGGAACAGAGAACTTCTGTCTACCTTACTTCTTGACATACATTGTACACATTGTTAAAACTTAACATGCATCGAAAGTATTACATTTAAACGCTAATACTAAGCTTTCACTTTTTATCTGGTTTAAAAATCATATAATAATCCATCTATACATTACTTTTCAAATGATAAGCATTGTAATATTGAGAACGGAAAGTAAAAAAAACGCAGTAGTACTTTAACATACATAATTGGTAGTTACGTTCGTTCGTTGAATAATACTTCTGTATTTTGTAAAGAACGCCGATACCAGAAACCGGTGATTCATTTAAGTAAATATCTTACATTGGGTTGTCAGTTGAATTGACATTAAATGGGTTTAACAAGTTTTCATAAATTACATACCTGCACCGAACTTAAATTGTAAGCAACTACTTAATTATATAAAAACTCATAATTTTTACCTTAAATGAAATATTTTTTATATAACAGCAGTCACGGGTTAAATCTATATAAGGATTAATTGAAGTAAATAAAATATTTTATTAAATTATAAAATAATGTGTCTGGTTAGTGTTTTGACGTTTATTTTCGCCATCTTTAAATATTTTTTTAAGCGACTCTAGTCTACAGACTAGAGTCGCTTAAAAAATATTCAATACATTGTATAAGAAAAAATAAATAGATAAATTAGAGACAACTTATAGTTACTTAATTTATTTTAGAAAAGCTTAATAAAAAATATTTTATTTACTTTTTATTAATTATTAAAATATATTTTTTATATTTAACTATTATAAGTAATTTCCGAGTACAAAAACGCCGTGAATAGCCGTATATATTTTACAAAGTAATAAATGAATATCTTGATAAAGTCATTATAAAAGTAAGCGTGATTTAAAAAGAATTAATTCCATACTAATTATTTTGGAGCATACTTTTAATTGTCTTACCGTCTTATCTCACTTTAGGTCACGGTTGTAAAAGTTGTATAATAGAAGTGTCGAACGAAAGTAATATTTATTCTTATATATTTTATTCTTATAATTTGATTTCATTTTTATTGATCACGTAAAAGCTTAATTTTCAATTAATTTGCTTTCAGATTATGTTTTTTTAATTAATTTCAATTTAGAGTTTAACTTAAGAAACTAATAAATATAATTACATTAATTAATTTGTTTCAATATATTAATTAATATAGCTATAAATTGTTAATTAGTATAATTATTTTAACATAAACAGTCACTAAAAAAACAATTTAATTATAACAAGTGTATCGATATTTAACAAGTAGATATTTCAATCGCATACAAGTCAAAAGGAAGTGAAAATATATAGGAATTATCTGGCTAGCTCCAGCATTGGCCATTTTGGAACAATTAACCGGCTGCTAATGGTTTAACCGGCGGTAATTAGTTACGCAAGTGAAATACGACGCTTAATGCTCTACGATATTATATGAATAATGGTTCTGATATATATTGTATCGTGAAATAATTATATTAAATGTTTTTTTTTTTAGTTTCACGATGTATCCCGCGCATGGTAGGGTAAGCAGAGGGAACTTAGTGTTAAGAAACTCCGTTCTCCATTTTCCGTTTTTGAGGCATTATGTGGTGTTGAGTGGCGGAACTCAACACCACATACTTGTGTGTGCACAACGGCCTCAATTTATTTAACAAATATAAATCTTTCTAATAATAATGTATGGGGTCGTTTCATTTTCACGGAAAATCTATTGAACAGAATTAGATGAAACTTTACAGTATTATTTAAAACATCGGCTACAATTAAAAATGTTGAATAATTTATTTATTAAAACTATAATAGTAAGTTTAAGCGGGCGATGCCGCGTTTGAGTCGCTAGTACTACTTATGAAGACACCTTAAATAAAAATATGAAGTTATTCTCTAAATAATTTATGTTTGAAACAAAAGCGGGTTTTAGATTTACAAAAGCTTCTAAGGGATTATTAAAATGTTGGTAAATCATTAGGCATTTACATAAAGCTTAGGAAAATTTTAATATAAACTAGCGGATTTAGGCACTCTCGCCATTACCGGATTTACTCTCGTGAAATATTACGTTGAATATTTGTTATAAAAATATGTTTTAAAAACATTTTAGTACTAAATTGTATTAAATGTAGTAAAAGTCTAAAATAATATAAAGAAATATTTGTACGAGGCTTAACAGAAGTGAACGTCACGTTGGACCCTGTCCACTTGTTGCTACACCGATTCTATATATCCCATGATGCAAGGCATCGGAACACCAGGTAACCGACACCAGAATATTATGGGAATAAATTTGTATGAAAATATTAATAATAATTTATATTTCCATACAAATAAGTATTAACTTGAGGTCAAAACCGGGAATTGAACGTGTGTCCAAAGAGTTCATCCTGCTATCTCTAACATACGGCTACGGCGACAATACGCTACAACGCCAAAACTGTAAACATATACTGTGGAACGTCACTAGCGCCATCTATTGAGACATTTAAAAACTTTTAAAATCGATTTGGACCTAGTATGATTTATAATCGATTTATGATTCCTAATAATAGTAAGAATATTTATTTGATTTAAAATCAATTTAAAAAGTATCGATTTTAGGTATACTTTATCTTTTTATACTCAAGGTTGTTTGGAAAAAGCTTTTCATCTGAACGGGGTCGCCTTTTATTAAATCTTTTTAAAGTATTCGATTATTCGACTGAAAGCGTTGCTTTTTATGCATAGAAAAATATAGTACTTACATTTTAAAATATTCCTGATTTAAAAAAACTGTTAAAAGTTTTAAAAATAATTCCTGAAATAAAATTAATTATTTATTCATGTTTTCTTTCAAGAATTAATTAATTTAAATTTTTAAAGTAATGATTTATTAGAAATACAATATAATTTAAAAATCTAACAAAAGAAGCCATAAAGAGGTTATAAAATTAATTTAAAACGTTTAAGCTTCATACAAAATGATAATAAGCAATTATAAATATAATACACATATGTATAAGAGATCTGCCGATAACCGTGAGAGCTAGGAAGTTACGAATCTCAACAAGACCGGACGTTCTCAGTCCGTCAGTCAGTTATACGCCTGCTTTCCCTTGTTATTGGCGTCTATAAATGGTCAGCCATCATCAAGATCCTAATTATTGGGGAAAATGAATTAATAATGAGGTTTAAATACTGACTTACTTGGTGGGTTTCAATTATGTATGAGTGTAGAGTTTTTTCCGTTTATTTAGTTGTAATTATAGTTTAATGGAAATATCTATAAGTAAATCTTAGAGGCCAGTCGTGGCGTAGGGGCATACGCGTGTCAATGTAAACACGAAGGTTGAGGGTTCGATTCCCACTCGAAGACTCGGCATGGTATCAAGAATTCAAGATACTTCGGTTTTATTATCATACATCTTAAACAGAACTGAACGTCGCGCTTCTCTGGCAGAGCGAAGAAATGAAAATAAGGCATTGCTCCGAATAGGGAATCTACGACCACCCCAATCCCAGTCATACAATGTTAACTTCGTCACGATGGATTATTATTAATGTTTTTAAAAAAAAATATTAGAAAAACACAAATATCCAAAATCTCTATATTTATTTATGTACATACTAAAGAAATAATAATTAGACAGCCAAAAATATCGTCGACCAAAAATGCTTTAAAGCCTAACGCTATATCTTGAATGACAACGAGAAACGGTCAATAATATTTAACATAACATAATTGATTATATAAAAGACTAGCGGCCCGCTCGCGGTTTCACCCGCGTGAACATTGTTATTATTAATTTCTGTCTCCATGACTACGTCCTAGTGACGTCTATGCAAAATTTGAGACTCCTAGCATTTGTATTAACGAAGTTTCATACAAACTTTCGACCCCAAAAACAACCCCTTAGAAATCGAATATTGCAAATCCCCGTCTTAGCGAGCACCTACGTCCTATAAGTAACTCCTATGCAAAATTTGAGATTCCTAGCACTTGTAGTTTCTGAGATTTCGTGATGAGTGAGTGACCTTTCGATTTTATATATATAGATATATAATTATCTTAGAGACACATTAGTCATTAGCTTCGTTTTCCCATAGAGAGTTCTCATAAAGGATGTGAGGCATTTTGCAGACCAAATTAGATTAGATTTGGTCCAGATTACATTTGCAAATTTTTTATGTAGTTTATATAGTAACTTCTTTTTAGTTTACATATATTGTGAAATATAGTGAACTTTCGGTCTTACAAATTATAAATAAGGCACAGTAAAATTTGGATATCTTTATCCTCCAATCCCGATAATGTGGACACCAAAAGATGTAAATAATAAAAGGGGTATAGGGTAGACAGAGGGAACCTAGTGTTAACACACTTCGTTCCCCAGTTCCAGTAAAAAAAATATAAGGAAATTTCTTAAGGATATATTCACTTTGATTGATAATAAAAATCGAACTAAACATTTGAAGTCTACAATTAAAATTCCGTTAATTGTGAACGATTATATTATTAGATCTAATGCATAACAGGTATATTTATAAACATTTCATCATCATCATCAACATCATCAGCCTGTCCTAGTCCACAACTGGACATAGGCCTCTCCAATGGCACGCCACTGAGCTCGATCTTCAACTCTTC
>HE670631.1:32132-43988 GCA_000313835.2 Heliconius melpomene melpomene | reverse complement strand
TGATAAAAGAGAATATTATTATAAAATATAAAAAAATATTTAGAAGTGAAATCAGGACAAGTGTGTAGTATGGAGAAGAATAATAACCGATTCGTATATCTAAGCCCATCTGAAGTGAATTGTTGACCTAAAATCCACGAAGTAGATACGATGTGGGCTGGAGAACGTTACGTGCTCGTCTAAAAAGCGAAAAATAGTTTTATATTTTAATATGTGAATTTGAAATATGAGTCATATTTTTTCTGTCAAAGTTAATGTTAAATTCTTAATTTATATACTTAGAGCAGTCAAATATTTGATGTTCTAGTAATTTTATAGTAAATACAGTAGGGTCTTTGATTAGTTCCTGGCCTGATATCAGGCTTTTTGAACTTTCGCATATTGTCTATTTCTAAAGGAAATTATTAAAAGTAAAGGCCAGCCGAGGCGCACAAGCGTGTGCCTGTAAACGAGACAGGTCGTCTGTTCGATTCCCACTCGAGGACATAATTTATTTTATTTTTTAATTTCTTCGCCCCAATACCAAAGCGCGACGTTTATTTAAGCAAACATACGATGCCAGGATTCGATAAAAAGTGGGGAGCGGAGTGTCTTAACACTAAGCTAGGCTCTCTGCTTACCCTGCTAGATGTATCCCACATCTAGCTACAAAAAATAATTTTAAAAATATGAAGATTACAATAACAAACAGAGTAGCCATGATTTTGGCAACACCCACGCTTGTATTAGCACTCCACGTCATGTCAAGCAGACAATGGGGTATAAATTACGTTGGTCCCATGGCAATTTCACCATACGGCCGCGGCGTGTTTGAACCCGGTACCATTGGGGTTTATGAGATAATGAAATTACCAAATGGGAATCTCTATGGGAAGTCATAAAAAATGAGACATTATGTAATTGGACGTAAGGTCTTAATTGAAGTTTGTAAAATATGTAAAGTATTTAAAAAGCATTGTTTAACCGTGGGAAAAAAATATTTTCACATAGCTGGGTGGGCAGAGGGAACCTAGGGACCTAGTGTTAAGATACTCCGTTCCCATTGAGATACTTCCATTCACCACCAAAAATATTTTTATAATATTTTTATCCTTGCAATTCAATATGTATGTCGCTCTAATGACAAAAACATTTTATAAAAATCGTAAATTTACTTTTTTTACATCACAACCAAAATTGATTCTGCCATAAACATGGACAAATGTCGTTAGAGTAAAAAAATATATAAAAAAAATTTAAAGAAGTTTCGCACAGTATGCAGAAACGTTTCGAAAATGGGAGACGGTGATTTATTTTCGCTTCCTTTTAAGTTTTTACCGACGCCATTTTTGTGCGGTAATAAAATATTTTTTGAAATATGCCCCCAAGCCATCCCAAGTTGGGCAGTTCGTAGTTTCATGAGTTCGCTGAAATAGTTGTGAAGTTATAAATCAGTTTTTCCTTGAAGGTAATTATGATCACGTCTGTCTATATAAAAATATAGGAACTCTTTTAGAGAGTAAGAGAATGATATATATGTTTAATCAGGTTATAGAAAAGTATAAAAGCATTAATTAACACAGCGTTCAGTTCCGCTACTCAACAGGCAATGTCTACAGTACTAATCTTTTCCCATACATATATTTTATACATATCCCATTCCAAATTGGCCTAATCATGTCTGAATTTCAAGACAGAGTTTGATTTCCCGAGAGAGCAGGAGTTGTTCAATAGCACACGTGTCAACTGTATTAAAGTTATAGTTATTAGTAATTTAGTAGTATAATGATGTTTATTTTATGATATTATATATGTATGTTAAATATTTAATATTGTATGTTAAACTATTTGAGTAAAATAATTATATATAGTTAAAATAAGTCAAAAAAATAGCTGTAAAAAGTTGATAGGTTTTTATAAGATTTAGTCTATTATTTACTATATATAGCCTTAGAATCTTGGTGAATTAATGATTGTTATATCTAATATCCTACTAAATTCTTTCTTATACGAGTCAAATGGCTAAAAATTTTACGAATACAATAAAAACCACTCCTAGAACCATAATTTAAAGCGTTATTTCTAACTAATACTATAGTGAGAAGAAATCGAATGCGTACCAACAGTTTAATAGCAAAGCAACAGTATAATCTTAATATTTAAAAATATAAATTCAATAGGACATTGACCGATATGCCATATTTTATTAATGTCATATCAATGATTGGCAGTTTGTTTGTTCATTTCTGTTCATATCTTCTTTGATCTATACGAGTTTAGATTTTCGATATATAAAGCCTTTACACACATATTTTTTCTGTATTTTTTTTATCTGTGGCCATCCACCGATAAAAAAAATGATGAAGAGATATTGTGGTTTAAGCAGTAGTAGGTATAGATGACAGAAAAAGAAATTCACATTAAAGACATTGTTTATTTAGGGAAAGGAATCTAATGTTTATTTATTTATTAACATTAAATATATATATTTATAATATTACTAGCCCAGGAGATACCGAAATAAAGTATTTTAATAAATCTGATATTTTATACTTTATGTTATTATTAAATTTAACTCTTGATTCTTATTATAATTTATTTTCACACACCGACCATAGCGCCCACTGTTGAAATATATGTCATCCAAATCGTTCCAGTAATACACAGAAGAATTATGTAAAATATAAACTAAGCGATAATGTTTTGGTGAAAAGAAATAGGACAAACTCAATTTGTATCAAATATTCCAAGGTTAAACGTAAAATGTAGTATTTTACAGTCGATTTTATTGGCAATAAATAATTAATTAGGTCAGGACAGAAGCTAACGGAAACCACGTAATGGCATGATGGAAATACGCACATCTGTTTGTACGAAGGAAATTGATACACTACAATTTAAAATAACTAGCAACGTTTCTATGTGAACAGCCGTCTCGTTCAGTCTTCGTGCTTGTTTAATAAGATGAACCTGTTCTTTATTTTTTATTATAATTATTGTATTATTATATACTTAATTAATTAAATTATTTTGATCATGTGACTATAAGGACAGTGCTTGCGGGTTCGATTCCACTTTGGAAAATGATTTATTTTTATTTCTCCAACCTGACGAAGACAGAAAAGAAAAGCGTGAACCTATTTTTTTTTTATTTTGGTACCATTTTTTAAATATTTATTATATGTTTAACATTTTTAAAGTGTTATTCCATAATAACCACTCTTCTTTTCCAAAAAAGGATTTATTATAGTTTATATAAGTTATTCAAGTTCATGAGAATTTATGTAATTACCTTTAAGCCCTCACGCATTTCTCTTATCAAATAGGAAAAGGAAAACGAGCATTGAGAAACACGAAATCTCTATGCATATTTTCTATATTATATAAAAAATATCGTTTTCAAGTAGTGATAGTTAGTCTGTCAGCCAAAAATATTTTTTTACAAATAAATCTACGTAACAATATTTACCAAATAACCGAATATTTTTCGAGGAAAACAAAACATTAAATATAAAAAAACATAATTGTAATTGAGGCCAGTCGTGGAACTGGGGCACATCTGCCACAGGATATAGGTTCGATTCCCACTCGAAAAAATAAAATACTCGTATTTAATATTTTCATTTCTTCGCAGGCAAATCGCGAAAAACATAGATATTAAATATTATTTAAATAATAATTAAAAGATATAGTTGGACGCGAAACACTATAACGTGTACCTAACAAGATGTACCGTGACGATGTCACTGTCATTAACATAACGTCCCGCTAGCTAATGAGTCAACAGATTGTGCTTGCACCGTACGAGTGTGCGACCTCATTTGGAATAAATATAAGATAAAAGAAGTGAAATTCTATTCTTTTTATTGTATTTGTCAAACACAAATATTTTTCTAGCTTCAAGTTGTATCCTTAACGTAGCACAGAGCCTAGCCTCTCTTCGTCTCTCTCTCTAACTCTCCGCTCCCCGATATTCGCCAAATTCAAAAAGTAAAATACGATTCAAAATTATCATCAGCATAATTCAAACTTATTTTCTTATCTCCTCACATCCCATCGCTAAAAACCAAACTTAAATAATTAAAATATAATTACATAAATAATTTACTGCATAACATCCAAAGAAATTCTTCAGAACGAATTTAAAGCGAACTTCATTCCATAATGAACGTAACACGCTGTCGTTTGTTACAGGAATGGCCCTGCCATTCCTTCGTAAGAAACGTCACTTCGTCGAATTTTTCGTCTGATGAAGAGCCCAGTTCGTCGTCGACGGGCATTTGGACTAAATTAACTTTTGGCCGCCTTTCCAGATTATGGATTCCAATAAGGGGGAGAGATTGTGATGAGCATTCTGAATTCTTTCAGCTTTAACCCTTGCCTTGGAAGGCTTAACCCCTTTAATTTAAGAAAGCACCTGTTTAGGATTGTGCTTAGTTAGTTTTGTTTAATTAATTTGGCGTATAAATCATTTTAAATTTAGTATTCCTTGTAATAGTTGAAAATATAAAATGAATATATCATTAAATGAAGACTATTATTTTTTAGCTTTACGCGGTATCACCCACATGAAAGAGTAGTCCTTCTGTTGGCGAAGGATTTTAAGACACTCTGTTCTCCATTTAGACACTACCTTTTCTCACTTTCCACCGTATTCTTGAGGCATCGCATGGTAACTGGCGAAACTCAACGCCGCGACAACCAATTACATAAATACGTAACTCCGAAATAATTACTCACGAAATTATTATATTATTTTCACCACTAAAACTGACCATAAAATTCACATTACGAAGCAATCAAGAAAACGAATTGCCTAAAACAATTTACCCTTGAAAGGATTCTAACTTCGTTCCCCCGAGTAATTTAAGCGATATTGCTCAGAATGTCCCTGTGAATTTTCTTTTCTCTAATAAGATTTCATATGTGACACAAAGCTACCTTATACTAAAATTTTATTGGATTTTTTTTCTTTTCACACTTCGCTTTAATAGGGGATAGGCAGACAGATCGTATATAAACTATAGATATATTAAACTATAGAAATATTTATTTAAATTTATATTTAAATAAATATTTCATTGTGTCGAGACAAAGCGCGGCGTTTAGTTCCGCTACTCAACACGCAATGCCTCCAAAATACAACAGAAAGTGGGGAACGTGTTATAAAACTAGGTTCCCTCCTACCTACAATGCTGTATGCGGAATACAGCGTGAAGTTGATATATTTTTTCGCTAAGTTCACCTAAACAGTCTTCTCTTCTTCTAAACAAGTACATTTTTTTATAACATCTTTTTATTACCCGACTGCAAAGAAAAGGTTATGTTTTTTACAAAGGCACTAGAGTAAAGTGCAAGAATTGTCACATAAATTATATGCAAATTGTATACACTACAGAAAGTAAGACCACGACAAATCGTTGCCATAGTAAATGTATTTCAACGTATACTAAAATGAAATCTGCGTCTAAATAAGTGGCCACAACTGAACATAATTTATTCCATAAAGAATTGGCTCCATACACCGCTCTGTTGATTTTCCAGAGGACCGCTTTTATTACGTCTGAAAGGTGTTCCATCTCGTTCTAGCGTATACGTATTGAATATGTATGAGTGAGACAAAAAATGTGCAAGTAATATGAGAGCTAAAATTTTAATATTCGATTAATATAAAGCTATTTAAGTGTCGTATGAAATAAATTGAATTGCGTAATCGATTTTCGTTTCGATTAAAACGATTTAATATGAAAATTAAGCTTTTTCCAAAGTTAAAATGAGTGTAATTTTAAAATTATTTTCCGATTAATATTCTAGTATTTGTTAATTACAAATTTTATTGCATTTTCGATTTATTCGGAATATATGTTAAACCTAACTACAAGAAAGCCACGTCAGCACAGCCGCCATATTCGTAGAGCGGCTGGCAAAGGCTGGATGCGATAAGCTGAAGATCGAGCTCAATGGTATGCTATTGGAGAGGCCTAGACCATCAGTGGATGAGGACTGGCTGATGATGATGATGATCATAATTTCCTCTATCAGTTAAAAACAAATTAGGCTCCAAAGAACGACAAATTCAAATTTTTTAAGTTTATTTCAACTGCATATTTAGAAAACTTAATGCTCTTACCGAAAACATAAAAAAATACATTAAGTTAAAAATAAGATAAGTATACCTAATTAATATTAATATCTACCTATTCTATCACCAGTTTCTAAACGTGAAGTGCGTGAAATTTTAAAATGGAACATAACTAAGCCCACGCGGGCTCAGATTCTTCTGAGAACCACAATGAAATATCGTCTTGTAAAAGGAAAAGGCGAAATAATAAAAAGGTAACCGCGGTTTGAAATCTCAGTGGACTTATTAGTTCTCACTTCTTACGTGCGCCGTTGAGCATTTAAGGATAACAAGTGGTGATAACTCCCTATACTCTCTCTCTCTCTCTATAAATTATTTAATTTATTATTATTTAACTTCGGTTAATTTATTTACATGAAATTTTACTATTAATAATTATATACGGTCTATACTGTTACTTATTGATACAATTTCCAATACCGATTTCTATAATATACTAAACCTAACTCAATAATTCTCAACATCGAAATCAAATTCTTCCTCGTATTAATCTCACTTTCATATTAACCGAAGGTTCTCGCGAGGGTCCATTTAAAATCCGTTCATTTCCCTACGCCATTGTGTATAGGTCCCAATTTCCGTTTGGAAAATCGGAAAAGCTTCTTAGAATGGCTTGTAAACATTTTTCCCCTTTTCTTACCGATTTTACGAGTCGACGGCAACTTTTAGAATTGCCTTTATGACCTGCACCACCTTTTATTTGAATTATTAAACTGGATACAGGAAGCTGTGATTCTATTTTTTTTCGTTGTCTCTCATGATTAACTTATAAACTTACAGCTTGCGTCGTATGAAGGAACTTACCTGTAAAAAAGATATATTATATTAGTAAAACATTATAAATATATTTATTTATAATTTAAGTTGTGATTTTTAACATAAGGGATATTGATAAATTAATAATTAAAATAACATACGTAAATAAATCTCGTTAGGTGACAATATAATATTGTAGTATCAACAAGCTGATTCTGATGATGCAGCCAGGACCTGGATGTTGGAACTGTTCAGAGGTTACTAGTAAACCCTTCGAGTTTAGGCTTATACAATTTATAGCTCGTAGATAAACGCGATTTTTAGTTTTTTTTTACTTTATTTTTTTATTAAAAAAATACTGTAACTATATATATAAGCGACATGCTGGCAACCAATAAATCTAGATGACAGACAAGTTGAAATATTAATAGCTGGATAATACTGCCAATACGATTAGATTTTTTTTATGAAGAAAAAAAACAAACATATGGAACTGTCAGAATAAATTAAGAACACAGCTATCAAACAACACAGCGTACGTATATAAAATTAACGAAAGTCAATGTGTGCCCAAGGCATTACTACTGGCTTCTTTTTATAGTACTTTTGTTGCTTCATAAATTACGATGCTCATCTTCTATGGGGATATAAATATAAATTAAGAATTATTTATTTGAAATAATTTTATTAGTCGATATTTTAAGATGAGCTTTTTTTAATAGGTTGTGGAAGTGGCTGGGTTAAAAGCTTAATAATCATCTAAGTCTAGCAACGTTCACAATAGCTTTTGTCAGTTTCACGCGTCTGTTAGTTTGTGTCAGTTATACACAGGAATTTTTTAGGTTCCCTGTGCGGGTAACTTAGTGTTGAGACACTCCGTGCCCATTCAGAAACTTCCGTTTTCCTCACTTTTCGCCAATTCTGGAGGCATTACGTGATTTGCCTCGTTACTAGAGCGAAAAAAAAACCAATATTCAGTGTCCTAAGTTGGAATCGAACCCAAAACCTGACCTGTTGCGTATACACCAGCACAGCGCCACGACTCGCCTCCAGTAGACACCTAGTATATCTAATATTACATTAATAATAACAAATATTATATTAATAATCACAAAAATCTGTACAAACACAGTATTGACTGCATTACTCCACGGATTAAAGCCTGACGTATAATTAGCTGCCCACGCGCACTTAAAAAGCGCACCGATTTTCACAATCGCACCGCCCACTCCTCTGTCTAAGACTAAGCTAAAACAAGTATAAACTAAAACAAGTAAAGTATTTGCTCGAAAACGGACTTTTCTAAGATTAAAATGCTGTCGGATTTGCATTGACGAGATAAGGCGTATAATGAGAGGCGAACGGCGCCTATATATCATTGTAGATGGCGCCGGTGCGACGGTGTTGCGCAAGAGCACGCGAGCGTTCGATCTTAGATTGTAATTGAAGTTTTGTTTTTTTTACGCTGTATCACGCTTCACTGTATCCTGTATATAGAAGATTGGGCAGGGAACCTAGCACGCTGTTAAGACACTCTGTTCTCCATTTTATGGAAATTTTTGAAGAATTGTGTGTTGAATGGCGGGATTCAGGAAGCGCTTTACCTTGGTAACTGAACGAAGAAAAGAAAATATTAATAAATAATAATTTATTAAATGAATGAATGGTCTGTCTTGTCACTAAAAAATTTAAATCGTACATCAATAAAAAAAACAATAAAAAATTTAGGTTGAATCTATAAACTAAATTTAAAATTTGGATTCGTTACACTTTATAAAATGTAAAACGACTATAAATTTCATTATCCATATCAAGTTGTTTTAAATTTCAAAAATAAAAAGTAATCTTGCTCTTAATTAAAATCGACGTTCACTGTTATGTATGAATATTTAATGCATATGTCACATACAAATATGTAAATTATTACAAATAATAATAATAATAATAAAAATAAGAAAACCTGCATAAACTTAAGAATATTACGTCAAAAGTACCTAACCGGTAATCGAACGGCAACTCTCCATTTTCCAATGAGCTAGTTTCTGGTGCATTCATTATGCGATGTCAGAAGCAGTTTAACGTTAGAGCGATCGTTGAAAACAATGACCACAAAGTGTTTTCTAACCACTTCAGTTACTTGGCAGCTATTGCTGCTATGTGAGGTTTTTTTCATATGTTTAGAATATTTTTTTCCAGCTTCACGCTATATCCCGCATATAGCAAGGTAGGCAGAGGGAAACTAGTGATAACACTCCATTTCTCTCTTTCTGCCGAATTCTGGAGGCAATGCGTGTTGAGTGGCGGAACTCTACGCCTCGCTTTTGCCTTGACACCAAAGCGAAGAAATGGAAATAAGTATTTCATAAATGTTCTATAGATTTCGCATTTATTTAGTGTAATAAAAAAGTATTGTAAAAGTTCAATTATTTTAGGTAGATAGAGGAGCCATGAGAACCTAGTGTTAAAGCATTCTGTTCCCATTGAGACACTTCCGTTTCCCTTACTCATAAAAGTTCTCTATTTAAAAAAATTACATTATTAAGATGTTCTTAACTCTTTTTGGGTATGGGTGACAGAACGAATGAACATTATGTTTTTTTGTATATAAATGGTATATACCATAACGAGTAAGTAGTAAAAACGAAACTGGTACTTTTTAGTTCGTTACGTGTTGCATATTTTAAAATTCGCCAATTAATTAAACCAGAAAAAAAAAAAAATACTTTCTTATTTTAAGGGTTACCAGATTCCACGCACAACTTAAATCCAGTTTAATATCTTGAAAAGATCAAAAACTGAAGATATATAAAAGAAGACGCTATAAATCACATTCTGGAAAAACGTAAAATGTGCCGCATCCTTTGTAATGAAAGAGAAAATTGATTAACTGAGTTCATTCGTGGCGTAGAGGTACAAGCGTGTAAATGACGCGAGAGGTAGTGGGTTCAAGTCCACTTGACGAAAATAAATATAAAATTTTTATTTCTTCGCTCTGGTCTAGAGGCAAAGCTTTTAGAATTCTGTAGAAAGTGGAAAGCGGAGTGTCTTAACACTAGGCTCTCTCTGTCTACCCTGGTAAATGCAGGATACAGCTTAATTGAGAAAAAAATATGATTTACACGATTTCCATCGTGAATCCTTCGCCTTACGCATCTTACACAATACATTTCTCGATACCATATAAAGAAATGCAATTGGGAATGGAATAGCTGGTAAGTAAGGGGTCCATAAAACGCGGCGTCGATGCGCTGAAATAAAGTTAATTGCTCGTAAACTGCAGAATGTGTCCCAGCCGCCATCTTTAGAGTTCGTCTGACGTACTCGAACCTGCACTCCTTATTTTATTGGTCCCCAGTTCAATTTCATTGTAGGCATCTGGCGTGGACAGAATTGTTGAAATAAAACTAGGAAATATAAAACTTTGAATTAACTTCTAAAGTGTTTTCAAGTTTCTACGTTATTGATAGTCTCGTTGGTATGTTGTTTTGATTTGAAAGTAAAATTTAGGTAGTGTAAAATGTTGATGTGCTCGCGACGGTTATGGGTTCAATTTTACCAAGAGACATAACCAATTTTATTTCAGTTAAGACCTAATGTATATAACTTTATTAAAATCTATTCAAATATCACATTTTATCAATCATCTACAAAATATAAGTAACTAGCGGACCCGGACGCGGCTACGCCTGCTTGAAATATAAGAATATCATTTCTATAGAAATATAATTTCAATCTAGATGAAATGCTAAAAGTGACTATTATATTTATTTTCATAAGGATGAATATCAAAATGACGCGGTAACGAACGCGGTTGCGTAGCAACGACGGTTGTTATTAACATGGCAGAATAAATTGCATGTCAAATTAGAAAGTATTTTAATTTATTAGTATATATGTGTAATGTAATGTTATATAGCCTATAGCACTTCTGAAGAATGCAGCTTTCATACAAAACAAAAACAAAGTAAATCGATCCAGTAGATCCAGAGATCTTAGCGTTCAAACAAACAAACAAACAAACAAACAAACTCTTCCGCTTTATTATATTAATATAGTATAAGTATAGAAGTATAGATTTACTAATACAAATTTAACTAAACATTGATTAGTTAATAGATTATGACCTGTTCACATTATAATTCCAAATCAGATTATATAATTTGTGTCATTATCTTATCTAGATTTTAATGAAGGTCGTCTAAAATAAATTGGATTTGTTTGACGATAAATTGTAAAACTAGTGGAGTAAACTCATGGTTCAACCAGATTAGTGGCAAGTTAGATTTTGACATCATATTCAATATAGGCAGACTTAGTGTGAAGACACTCTTTTTTCTACTTTCTAATTATTTTAAGACATTGCATGTTGATGCGCTTTATCTACTAAGCCAGGAAAATGAAAATGATTTAAAAACAATCAGTCAGAGGTCTGTCTTGGCTCTCTAAGGTCTCGAGTTTCTACAGGCTTAGGTCAAAGCAATTTAGAAAAAGATATTATAGATTTAAACAGCGCAATTTCTAATTTCAGCAGAGTAGGCAGAGAGAATCTAGTGTTAAAACACTCCGTTCCCAATTTTCCGCTGATTTATATTATAGAAAATATTTCTAATAAATAAGGCGACTACAGTCTTACAACTTGACATTTCACTAAGAATACTTAATATTCCACTCAGATTGTTTCAATCAAATAAAGCATTCCTAGTTTTCGATTAATTTTGGCTGTATTTCTTAGAATGGACAGGCAGTCTGTCTCCGTGACAGACTGGACTGGGCGGGTGAGGAATGCAGCACCCACAGCCAGGCGCCGGTTCGTCGGTTCAATCCCGTGGGTGGCAGTGAAGGGTACAGAAAAAGCATTCACCTGCATTGCTATTAAACACTTGCTGTTTTTATTGCTGTATAAACGCTTTAGCTATGTTAACCGCTTTAATAACTTGTTTTACATCATATAAATGAATATTATTAAGCTTAATTTATAT
>HE670631.1:0-32032 GCA_000313835.2 Heliconius melpomene melpomene | reverse complement strand
ATATTAATAATCACAAAAATCTGTACAAACACAGTATTGACTGCATTACTCCACGGATTAAAGCCTGACGTATAATTAGCTGCCCACGCGCACTTAAAAGCGCACCGATTTTCACAATCGCACCGCCCACTCCTCTGTCTAAGACTAAGCTAAAACAAGTATAAACTAAAACAAGTAAAGTATTTGCTCGAAAACGGACTTTTCTAAGATTAAAATGCTGTCGGATTTGCATTGACGAGATAAGGCGTATAATGAGAGGCGAACGGCGCCTATATATCATTGTAGATGGCGCCGGTGCGACGGTGTTGCGCAAGAGCACGCGAGCGTTCGATCTTAGATTGTAATTGAAGTTTTGTTTTTTTTTCACGCTGTATCACGCTTCACTATATCCTGTATATAGAAGATTGGGCAGGGAACCTAGTGTTAAGACACTCTGTTCTCCATTTTATGGAAAATTTTTGAAGAATTGTGTGTTGAATGGCGGGATTCAGGAAGCGCTTTACCTTGGTAACTGAACGAAGAAAAGAAAATATTAATAAATAATAATTTATTAAATGAATGAATGGTCTGTCTTGTCACTAAAAAACTTAAATCGTGCATCAATAAAAAAAACAATAAAAATTTTAGGTTGAATCTATAAACTAAATTTAAAATTTGGATTCGTTACACTTTATAAAATGTAAAACGACTATAAATATCATTATCCATATCAAGCAGTTTTAAATTTCAAAAATAAAAAGTAATCTTGCTCTTAATTAAAATCGACATTCACTGTTAAGTATGAATATTTAATGCATATGTCACATACAAATATGTAAATTATTACAAATAATAATAATAATAATAAAAATAAGAAAACCTGCATAAACTTAAGAACATTACGTCAAAAGTACCTAACCGGTAATCGAATGGCAACTCTCCATTTTCCAATGAGCTAGTTTCTGGTGCATTCATTATGCGATGTCAGAAGCAGTTTAACGTTAGAGCGATCTTGGAAAACAATGACCACGCTATTGCTGCTATGTGAGGTTTTTTTCATATGTTTAGAATATTTTTTCCAGCTTCACGCTATATCCCGCATATAGCAAGGTAGGCGGAGGGAACCTAGTGTAAAAACACTCAGTTTCCCGCTTTTTGCCAAATTCTGGAGGCAATACGTGTTGAGTTGTTCTATAGAGTTAGCATTTAAGTAAATGGTAAAATAGAAAAGTTAAAAGGTTCTGTTAGGTTAAAACATTTTGTTCCCATTGAGACACTTCCATTTCCCTGACCCATAAAAGTTCTATATTAAAAAAAAATTGCAAACTCAAAAAGAATTAAGATGTTCTTAATTCTTTTTGGATTTGGGTGACAGAACGTATGAACATTATATTATTTATATATAAATGGTATATACCATAACGAGTAAGTAGTAAAAACGAAACTGGTACTCTTTAGTTCGTTACGTGTTGCATATTTTAAAATTCGCCAATTAATTAAACCAGAAATAAAAAAAAATACTTTCTTATTTTAAGGGTTACCAGATTCCACGCACAACTTAAATCCAGTTTAATATCTTGAAAAGATCAAAAACTGAAGATATATAAAAGAAGACGCTATAAATCACATGCTGGAAAAACGTAAAATGTGCCGCATCCTTAGTAATGAAAGAGAAAATTGATTATCTGAGTTCACTCGTGGCGTAGAGGTACAAGCGTGTAACTGACGCGAGAGGTTGGGGGTTCAAGTCCACTTGACGAAAATAAATAGATTATTTTTATTTTTTCGCTCTAGTCTACAGGCAAAGATTTCAGAATTCTGTAGAAAGTGGAAAGGGGAGTGTTTTAACACTAGGCTCTCCCTCTCTACCCTGGTACATGCGGGATACAGCTTAATTGAGAAAAAAAAAATATTTACACGATTTACATAGTGAAACCTTCGCCTTACGCATCTTACACAATACATTTCTCGATACCATATAAAGAAATGCAATTGGGAATGGAATAGCTGGTAAGTAAGGGGTCCATAAAACGCGGCCTCGATGCGCTGAAATAAAGTTAATTGCTCGTAAACTGCAGAATGTGTCCCAGCCGCCATCTTTAGAGTTCGTCTGCTGAGAACGAACGAACCTGCACTCGTTATTTTATTGGTCCCCAGTTCAATTTCATTGTAGGCATCTGGCGTGGACAGAATTGTTGAAATAAAACTAGGAAATATAAAACTTTGAATTAACTTCTAAAGTGTTTTCAAGTTTCTACGTTATTGATAGTCTCTAGTTGGTGTGTTATTTAGATTTGAAAGTAAAATTTAGGTAGTGTAAAATATTGATGCACTCGTGATGGTTATGGGTTCAATTTTACCAAGAGACATTACAAATTTTATTTCAGTCTAGACCTAATGTATATAACTTTATTAAAATCTGTTCAAATATCACATTTTATCAATCATCTACAAAATATAAGTAATTTACTAATACAAATTTAACTAAACATTGATTAGTTAATAGATTATGACCTGTTCACATTATAATTCCAAATCAGATTATATAATTTGTGTCATTATCTTATCTAGATTTTAATGAAGGTCATCTAAAATAAATTGGATTTGTTTGACGATAAATTGTAAAACTAGTGGAGTAAACTCATGGTTCAACCAGATTAGTGGCAAGTTAGATTTTGACATCATATTCAATATAGGCAGACTTAGTGTGAAGACACTCTTTTTTCTACTTTCCAATTATTTTAAGATATTGCGTGGTGAATGGCGGAACTCAACGCTGCACTTTGTCTACTAAGCTAGTAAAATAAAATTTATTTAAATATAATCAGTCAGAGGTCCGTCTTGGCTCTCTAAGGTCTCAAGATTCTTTAGGCTTAATTCAAAGCAATTTAGAAAAAGATATTATAGATTTTATTTTTAGGCAGAGGGAATCTAGTGTTTTCCCAATTTTCCGTCGATTTATTAAAATATTTCTAATAAATAAGGCGACTACAGTCTTACAACTTGACATTTCACTAAGAATACTTAATATTCCACTCAGATTGTTTCAATCAAATAAAGCATTCCTAGTTTTCGATTAATTTGGGCTGTATTTCTTAGAATGGACAGGCAGTCTGTCTCCGTGACAGACTGGACTGGGCGGGTGAGGAATGCAGCACCCACAGCCAGGCGCCGGTTCGTCGGTTCAATCCCGTGGGTGGCAGTGAAGGGTACAGAAAAAGCATTCACCTGCATTGCTATTAAACACTTGCTGTTTTTATTGCTGTATAAACGCTTTAGCTATGTTAACCGCTTTAATAACTTGTTTTACATCATATAAATGAATATTATTAAGCTTAATTTATATAAATAAGCATTGATGATTTTATGGCAAAACTAACGACCCAAACACGGCTTCGCCCGCTTAAATTAATTCTTATTAAATAAAAGTCAAATTACACAAAATCTTTATATAAATTAGTGCCTATGTGTTATTCTGATGTATAAGCTATATTAGTGTAAAGTTTCATCTAAATGCGTTCAGTAGTTTTTGCGTGAATGTGAAAGAAACATGGATTTTTAATGTAAAAGATGGCACGGGGTCATTTAACCCTGAGTCAATGGTGTGGTTCCACAATTAAAGTGAACTTTTCTTTTAAAATTTCTTTTGTTCACGCTCCAGACCGTTAAAACGTGGTCCATTATTTCACTCTGACTTTATTTTAATTGTAAGAATCGCGTCTTGAGATTCATATATCTGTATATCTTTACATATATTTTTATCATTTATCTTTACATATGAACCTTTTCTTATCTTTGTACTGGACAAAAAATATATATTTTGTTCGAACATAATCAAAAAAGGAAACAGTTATTGAAAATTATACTGTACATATATATAAATAATTTAAGAAGGATTGGTATAATAACTTTTAATAAAGGTCACATTTCAATAAAAACATTTTCCATTCATATTTGCAAAAAAAACCTTTGAATGTCTCAAAGATAAAAAAAAAAGATTTTGTAAAAAGGAAAAAAAGATAAATATATGTAATAGAGAAAATAACGATACTATACAGTAACTTATAAAAAGTGTCACTTTTATTGACATCTTATCTACTTTATTGGTTCAAATAAAGGAATAAAAGTCATAAAACGTCAAGATATTATGACCGCTTATAACATTACAAATTTATAGTGACCTTTCGCGAACTCTCTCTCTCTTTATACGAGATTTCTCTGTCAATGTCAACGGATTATTGTAGGAGGTATTTTCTGCGAACAATTATATCAGAATGGCGGTAGTTTGTGTTGGCGTCTTGTATTTGTGATAAATGAAAGTTAAACCTTGCTTTTAATAGTATAAACTTGGTATATGTTGGTAAGATGGTCGATACTGTTACAGAAAGGGTTATATTAAATTCGTTGTTATTTATATCTTTTTTCCACGTATGGGTAGAAGGGTGAAAGTACTTAGTGACACATCACTTTACTTTTCCTTATTCTGTCTTAGAAGTTTTACGATGGGCTTATTCTTACAAATATATCTTAATAACATTATACTATAGTCTGTTGTCATATTATGTTTTTTTTTTATTTTACGATTTATTATTTAATTTTAAAATTATATAAAAAAGGAGATTACAAAATTTTGTATAATTAGTTTATTTAGTACTACTAGTATACGATAACTATGCATAAATTGCACATCTAATAGTGTAAATACAAGATAAGTCTAACACTATAATATCAAACTGGATACATTAAGGTTGAAATCCTATAAACATAAAATGTGAAGATAAACATTGTGATATGAAAGATAATATAAGTTCTTATTTATGTAGTAACCGAAAAGGAAATTTAAATTAATCGAAAATGAACCTTAGGACTATCTCTACAGATATTTTTATCGAGCTGTCACATACAAATACAGGTAAAGTAACGAGTCTACGTTTTGGCCTAAAACAGGGTTGCTATAATGAGGAAATTACACTAATTTTGGGTAGTGCAGTGGAAATTTTATATTAAAACACGAACCGTACGTGTTCATTGTTTTAATTATGCTTGCCTCATGAGTACGTCTCTTACAATTTTCTCTTAATAGTAAGTAGGCATTACAATATACTCGTACATATAGGTAATAATTAAAATTAAAACAAATAGGTAATAATTGTAAGATGTTTTTCAATAAAACTTTTATAGAAAACATATAAAAAATAAATTAATTTTTAACAAAAACAAAAACCGACTTCTAACAACGAACTAAAAAGTGAAAAATAATTATATAAAGATTTTATAATTTTGAAGTCGGTGCCAAGTAAAACAAACAGGCTTAGTAATTAGATATTGTAGTAAAGGTGTTGTAGCATTAGTTTGACACCGACTTCAAAATTATAAAATCTTTATATAATTATTTTTTCACTTTTTAGTTCGTTGTTAGAAGTCGGTTTTTGTTTTTGTTAAAAATTAATTTATTTTACGATTTTTAGTGATGGGTAGATCTTAAAATGATGCTTCTTGAACGAGTGGTGATGGTGGTGGTAGTGGTTGTCAACGAGTGGTTGTGATTGTTCTATGTAAAACTTCATTTAATTAGCTATTATTTTTGTGCAAAGTTACATTTTGGTATATTGACAAGAACAAACATAAAAAGTATTCAGGTGAATTCGGAATCTCCCTTTTTTGAAGTTGGTTGAAAATGAGAACATCCTCTTTTTTGAGATTGGTTGAAAAGAAATGCAACGATCAGGAATCTCACTTCTGACATCAATTTAAAAAGTTTTTTGCTTGTAACATTACAGTATAATTAATTTTTGACCAAAAAAAACAAAACTTTCTCAATTTTCTCCGGATTCCATAATCGAAACCTAACCAAACTTTCACCAAATTATCCTTGAAGTGTATCCTTTTCAAATAAAAAAGAATCATCAAAATCGGTTGGCGCGACATTGAGTTATTCGGCTATTAGTCGCGCACATGCATAATGCAAATTTAAGACTTATGTGATTTTCTCATGGATACCATTGTCAGACATGGACCAAAAAAAAATGGGACCATTCGGGAAGCCATACCTTTCAATAAAAAAAAATTAACAAAAATCGGTCCACCCAGTTAAAAGTTATGAGGTAACAAACATAAAAAAAAAAAAATTAAAAAAAAAAAAAATAAAAAAAAATACAGTCGAATTGATAACCTCCTTTTCTTACAGAAGTCGGTTAAAAAATGAAGTGGGATTTTACCCCCGCCTCTTGAAAACGCTGGTCTAAATCCCGCTACGTTCAATTTTTTTATACCTTTCCCAATAAAAGTATTTTTCGTTCCTTAGTTTTAAATACTTTGTCAATTTTATTTTAATAAATAAAGTATAAAAAAAATACATATAATTTATCAAATTGATACGCATTCAATAAGATCTTTATTAAAAATAAAACAACTTCCGTTGTTCAAATAAATATATAGACAAAATTGACAGCCCTCATATAGTATACGGCGCCTGCATTCGCTCTCACGGACCTGCGCCTACGCACTGGACGAAGTCTAGAATTATAGCTGCTTATTAACTTACCTGACGAATAATTTAGACATCTTGCATTTATCATAATTTATTGTATATCTTCATTGTTATAAAATATAGTATATTTTAAACCAAAACTACATACACAAATATTATACTAATATAAGTTATATTATGGTAATTTATTTAATGTCGATCCTTCATAGCCGTCTAAGTTTCTTGTAGTAACTTCATCAAAACTTATAGATAAAATAAAACTTGTTTATTAATCTAATTATCGGTGCGGATGCGGCCCGCTTAGGACTCGTTCAGAATACACTTTGAAACGAGATAATAACGGAAATGTCAAATTAAAGTAAAAACAACATAATTAGGACAATGCACCCAATAAATGTTAACGATGTCTCAGGTGGAACGGTTTTGACTGCACACAGAGGTAGTGGGTTTGATTCTGTATTCACAGAAAGTTTAATAATATTTTCTTTTCGTTGATCTAGAATAGTTGACTAAAAGTGTAGTATAAACAGTAGAAAAAAGTTAAAAAAAAACTAATAGTTACATCAAGATAAAAATACATAAATCACGTTTCAACTCTACACGAACACACACAAAAAAGCACAAACATATAATAAAGTAAACACATAATTACAAAAATACATAAACACACTGTGGCAACCCTATCCATAATGTCAACGAGATACTTATTCGGCTTTGTGTAAAGAGTAAAGATGACTTTAAAAAATAAAAAATGAGAACCGACTGCGCACTTGAAGTGGTAAGAGCACTTTTATTTTTAAAGAGATGATTTACTGTTTAACGCCTCATTACGTTGAGATACTAATGCAGCTAGGCTGGCAGTCACGCAAATATTATCGCGGGTTTGATTATAGGCTTGAACGATGGGTTTTTTTTATTAAAATAAACATAATTATGTTTATGGTTGAGAATATCATTCACGCTGTATCCCGCATTTAGCACGGTAGGCGGAGGGTTCTGTCTAATGTTATGACACTCCATTCCCCACTTTTCAATAATTAATATTTTAAAAAAATATCTCTGTATAAAATAACTTGTTATTATTTAAGACAAAACATTTTTTTCTTACTACGAGTATATCTAAGAGTATATTTTTTTATTAAAACATATTTCTATTTACATACAAACCTATAATATATACAAACAAACCGTCTAAGCCATACAACATATATTCTTGCCTAAGCCCGCTTTCTTTAGTGACATACCCTCCAAACTAAAAGACATTTCACAGAGTCCCATACAATCGTCCCACAATTATATATTCTAACATATTTACGACGAGTAATTTATAAAAGGCGAGTTGAAGTGTAATATATTCAACGTTGTAATTACACGCTTACGTTCTGAGCTCGTCCGTACCCTGAATTATGTATGCGTGCGCGCTGCCCCCCCCCGGGCGAGTCTGCTTTGGAGTTTGCTTTTTTTCTTTGTTCGTTGCGACATTTTTACTAGATTTAAAAACCATATCCCGAACACAACCTAGTGCTCAGACACTACGTTTCCCACTTTGCGTCGATGTTCGAGGCATTGCGTGTTGAGTGGAGGATTTTAACACCGCACTTTTGCCTCTACCGTAAAGCAAAGAAATGGAAATATAAATTTAAATAAATATTTAATTTCTTCGAGTGAGGATCGAACCCATAACCACGCCACGACTTGTCTCTCTTTAAGTGTTAATTATAAAAACGAAATTAGTTTAAAATTTTGTCTTTTTAAAGTAGGCTGTAGCTTAAAATATATATCTCCAGAGGGAACTTAGTGAAAAAACACTCCGTTCTCCATTTTTCGTTCAATTGCGAGATAAGTGGAGGGATACAATGCAGCACCACATTCATTAATAAATAATAAAACTATTATTTATAAATATGTATAAGTTAAATAAAATAAAGAAATAAGAATTCGCTATACGGATACAAAATGATGATATAATCAATGAAGCATCGGCGTGCTTCGCGAGCTAACTACTTGATGTAATTGTTCATTGAAATATGTTATTTTTATTGATGATGTTTTAATGGAAATAATAACTTTAACAAGAAATCTAATGTTTTATGTTTGTATTGTATAATTATTGTAAATAATTCTATGGATGAAACAAAGATAAACCAATATATAAGTGTAAAATAATATTTAAGCTATTATTACTTGTTAGTATAGACCTAGTTAGATAGAGGCCAGTCGAGGCTGGATGTGGGTTCGATTCCTGCTCAAGGTAATGAAATATTTAAAAAATTTATTTCTTCTCTCTGGTGTCGAGGTCACCCAACATGCAATGCCACCAGAATTGGCCCGAAAATAGAAAACGAAGTGTCTTACCATTAGGTTCCCTCTGTCTTCACTGCTGAGTGCGGGATGCAGCGTGAAGCTAAAAAAAACTTATAATATTCAATTTACGAACATTGAAATTTCAACTAAGTTTCTTTTTCCAATTTTGAACAGCCATTTTATGTGAACTTGCACTAACAAGATCAATAGCGTCTTATCGATACAAGATCAACATTCATACATCAAAATAAAAGAAAACACAATTAAAACCAAAGAAAAAGTAACTTGTATAACAATACACGAACTGATTGATGATACATACATTCGAAATTTGAAAGTACTTAATATTTAAATCATTAATTATAATAAGAATAACAGATGGTAACGAGAATCGAATCCCATATGACAATGACATCAAGAGTCATCCGTAAAAATAATCCTCTAAGATTAGGGCTCCACAGCGTTGTGCAACCACTGTGGGAAACAGGGCTCGGTCGTCAACCGTTTATATTAACAATCTGATGTATTTGGTATTTTAAAATAACGTATATATAGTAAGTAAGTAGTTTTAAATTTTTAATTTAATTGTAAAAAAATATTTCGCTAATGTTAAGGCATTGCGCGGCGTTGAATTCTGTGAAACAAAAGGCTATTAATACCTTAAGAGAAATCGGCGGAAAATGGGGAATGGATGTGGGGATGAAGTGTCTGAACTCTAGGTTCCCAAGTTTCCTTCACCTTCACCTAATTGTACGTAGGGAACATATTCTAGATACAATTAATGCACATGCAATGCAAACAACAATAACAATCTAACTCTATTATTATAACTATTATATGATAATAGCATAAGTTCAAAGTGGTCGTACAAATATCAAGGACATCGTTTCAAACGACAATCGATTGTTTAGTTCTGGTTTCTACCGGGAAATGTTGACTGTTTCTGGGTTTTCATGCCTTTGGGGATCAAATTAATTTGCGTCGTCACGTCAAGGTGTAAACGGGGTTTGCGTTCAGCTTATGCCAAATGGGAGTTGAGGTATGAAGAATAATGATATGTGAAAGTACGAATGTAATTTAGTGAGATTGTCGTGGTGGTGTTTGGGCACAAAGGTATACCTGAATTATTATTTATTAACATTTTCGTTTCGACACAAATGCAAAAGCCTGTTGAGCCACTCAACAGGCATTGCTTCAAAAAATTCGGTGATAGTTTGAACGAAGTATCTTCACACTGCCCTGCTATTTACGGGATACAGCGTGAAGCTGACGAATATAATTCACAATTCATTAACTTATGTACTTTATTTTGTTTATAATTTATTAAAAGATTAATAAAATAAACTACCCTTAATAGTAAACAATTTTCTCTATGTTTATTTAAGCATGAATTTTTTCAATGCCTCTCTTATATTGTCTCTACAAAACTGCCATCGTTCTTAAAAAGCTGTATTTTCTAAAGGATGTTCCACGTCAAACGAATAAGCTGGCGACATGTCGATGTCACGTGGCCAAGAAAGGACTTAACCTATAGAAGCATAATTACCGTAGCATCGAGGAGAATACCTTCATTACCATATAAGTGGTGCATATAATAGAAAGGTAACATCGTGATGTATGCAAAGTTTCTTTCTGCATTTGTCTTGAGAAACATATTGAGAAGACATGCATGTGGGAATTTAGATATTAAGAACGTAGAACATGCACTTTAAAACATATTTATTTCAGTTTTACGCTATATTCTGCAGGGAAAAGTGGGCAGAGGGACAGGTTCCCTCTGCCCACCTTAACGCACCGATAATTATGAAGATATTCTGTGTTTATTGGTGAAAGTCAATGCTGCGTTTTGTCTCTTTACCAGAACGAGTAAATGAACCCACAACCTATCAGTGAATATAAATACGATTCCAAATAACATAACATAACATAAAAACTCTTTATATCACACCATATTAAACATTTAACAAAAACAAAAAAAAAAACGTACAAAAAATAAATGTGAAAGGGCGGCCTTATCACTAAAAGTGATCTCTTCCAGGCAACCTAATCTTACAGGAATCAATTTAAAAGACAGGGCATGGCGCGATCAATCATATATATATTTATACACCTGCATAAATACTATCTCATAAACTACATAGAATACACATACATAATAAAAATAAATAAATAAATAAGTAAATAAATAAATAAATAGATAAGTGTATAGATACATGACAATTACGTCGAAATATATAAAAATACTACATACTAAGATAGTAATTTTTAACTTTATATTTAAATATATTTAAAGATTTAGACTGCCTTATAGCTCGCGGTAAGGTATTCCATAGCGTCGCAGCTTGGACAGTGAATGACTCACTGTAGCAACGGGTACGACACAAAGGTATTTCCAGGACATTATCACTTTGGGATCGGAGAGTTGGGGCAAGACGGGATTCAGAGCCGATAAAGGTAAAGCGTTCTTTAAGGTAAGTTGGAGTTTCAGGATGTTAGAGGATAGAGTAGAGAAGAGTTAGAGTATGAACATTCCGACGTTCTTTGATAGGAAGCCATCCGAGCCTCGATCGATGCTCACTGATATGATCAAATTTCCTCAGTGCAAAGATAAATCTTATGACAAGATTTTGTAGGCGCTCTAATTTATTGAGTAATTGCTGCGATAAATCCAGGTAGCAAGTGTCTGCATAGTCTAGGATGGGTAGTAAGAGTGAGTGTGCTAGGGTTATTTTAGTTTTTATCGGTAATAGATGTTTCCATCTTTTCAGCCTACCCATAGCATAGTACAGCTCCATAGCACAGTACAGCTACAAATAATAATATCTCAACAAATAATATCTCAAGCATTTTGTACTAGACCACTCCTAAACTAAATCGAATGCCACTAAACTGTTATTCAAACTCGAAATCAAATCCATTTTTGTACAGCAATAAAATACAACTTAAAGGGCAATAATAAGATCAAATTGCTATAGCCTAACACGCATAGGCTCATTGTAACTGTTCATATATGGGAAGACAAACATGTCAGCTTGCTATTTGAAAGGCTAAACTGTTTGTAGAAGCCTTAAAACCTAGGTTTATGAGGAACAGACCTCCCACGTGGGTTCGCTGATCCAATTTATGTTGAATAGAAATAATATAAGCCTGACCTTCATTCGGTACTCGTCTGTATTGATTTAGTAAAAGAAACACTGTATAATAATAATCTGTAAGAAACAAACCTAAAATTTAAAAGCTTATGATCCACTTTTTTTAAGTGTCAAGAGGCTCCGCTCTTCAGTTTAAACATAAAATCGTCAACATAATGTTTAAGTAAAATATCGTCAGCTAAGAGTGTAAACGTGTTGAATCTGTTCTTTGTCATTATGCATTCGTACATTTATATACCACTAGTGGACCCGGACGCGGCTACGCCTGCTTGAACTATAAGAATATTTATGAAATTATTGGATGAATATCAAAATATAAGTTCATTTTGGGTGACGTTTTCTTAAAACAACAAATAAACTTTGCAAACCGTTCCTTAGCAACGACGGTTGTTATTAACATGGCAGAATAAATTGCATGTCAAATAAGAAAGTATTTTAATTTATTAGTACATATGTGTAATGTTATATAGCCTATAGCACTTCCTTGAAGAATGCAGCTTTCATACAAAACAAAAACATAGTAAATCGGACCAGTAGATCCAGAGATCATAGCGTTCAAACAAACAAACAAACAAACAAACTCTTCCGCTTTATTATATTAGTATAGATATAGATTGGAAAGTGACCTTTATTTTTTTTTTATTTCCTTTACTTTTTTGTCTGGAAATTTGTTTAATAGGCTGTTAGCAGGTTTACACTCTAAGCCAACGATATCTAGATTTTTCCTTCCTAGCATATAGCCTGCAGGTAAATACGTAAATCATTAATACTTAGTAAGCAAAACCGATTATTTTAATGATTTCCTAGTAATTTCACTACTGCTGTTTATATAATAATTTATTTAAAACAAAATTAAAAAATTGTGTTAAACAACATTTCCTTAATTATTTAAATAATTTTATTATCACAACTTTCATGCAATTTTATCTTAGATAAGTTGGTGATACCTATTTAATACTTATAGTTTATTTATAGAAAATATTGTCTTTTCTCAATTTTATGAATCTAAATACTATTTAAAACATAAAGATTAACAAATTATACTTAACGAACTACCTACATACCTTACCCAAAATCAAAACTAATCACTATTAAAGTAAATATTTAAACTAAATTCCAAATTAAATACCCAAACTACCCTCCAAACTACCCGGTATACCATTATCTTTCCGGGGTATAGTTTCTCCGAACTCCATCCACATCTTTCCACATTTGCATAATCCCCCCGTGTGTATGCGGCGTCACCGCGTTACTTACGTGACACTTATTATATAATAATTTTAGTAAACCGCATATTGCAAGGCAACGGTAACGGTGCATGCTCGATTTCGTTTT
The DNA here is from genome assembly GCA_000313835.2 of Heliconius melpomene melpomene. Classification (NCBI taxonomy): domain Eukaryota; kingdom Metazoa; phylum Arthropoda; class Insecta; order Lepidoptera; family Nymphalidae; genus Heliconius; species Heliconius melpomene. The sequence goes on along the minus strand of HE670631.1, from coordinate 18,772 downwards.
ATGCACTATCGTTTCTTGATATAACAGTATAAGGATTGTGGCAATATCGAAAGATTGTTTGGATTTTAATGTCGGATTTGGAGACGAATTAGTGATGAGGCGCGGCGCTGGGTTCCGATAAGAGAAGACATTGAGACGCGTGACTTAATGTCTTAAGCCCATCAACCCAGTTTATACTAGCAACCCTCTCGCGTCTTCGCCCGCTTGAACGACTAAGTTATTTATTAACTAATCTTAATTGGTTTGATGTTCTAATAATATTATGATTATACTTTTTCTATTTTAACAGACAACGATTATTTATAATTTGTTTATACATGTGTATAGATTTAATTACTATATCATATCTTAACAATTTATTTGTAACATGAACACCACTACTGTAAATATATTAATAAGTAGTTATATTGCTGATAATGATAAGCAACCATATTCTATATATGTATGTATATAGAAAAAAAGACTAGAACTGTTGCAATTAAGTGGGACACACAGTAAATATTTCATAGGATCTAATAGGAATTAAGAACCATGAACACTCTTGAGCTTAGTGACGAAAAAATAGAAAAGACAATAAGCTTAAATATCTTTTTGTCTCGATTTTTGTATTAATTTTCTTAGTAACTATAGCTGTGTATGTATTAGGTCGAAAATAGTTTTTACTTTAGCCACTACCTTTAGCGATACATATCTAACGTTTTCGTTCTGAAGTAAGTATAAATATAATAAATATCAAAAACAATCCATCCATATCAACAAAACACCATACATTTGTCACGTGAACACATATCTAATGGGCTCTCGACACTATCTGCGTATCTACAATCGTAAACAACACCGGTGCTCGCGGCCACGAGGAGCTGCGGTGCTGTGGAGTACCGCACACTGACGCGCTAGTGTCTCGTAATAACCTGTATATATCATACTTTATATGACACCTATTGTTCTTACGTGAATACAATGCAATAAGAGAGTAAAAACTACGTTTCACAGTTTCTGTTGTACTGAATACACAAAAGAAAGTCAATTAGAGGCAAATTAATATTAATTTGGTGAGTGGGGAACTGAATTAACACTAGGTTCCCGGGTTCCCTTTGCCTATCGTGATGTATGCTGGATAAAGCGTCCCAATTAAGACACTTTAATTCAATTAAATTCTGAAGACTTACAGATTTTTCTATGTAAGTGTAATAGATAAATAGTGTAAAATTAAATATTAATATTAATAATAGAATACAGTTGCTCAGCTCCTTCTAGGTTCCAGAGATGAATAATCAAGATTTCTACAATCTCTAGTGCTGTGTCATTTAAATACCGTAAGTTAGATTTACGGCAAGATTTATGAAGCTTTTAGAAAATGAGGTGATAATTAACGTCATAGTAGCGCAGTAGAACTAATATCAATTTTCAAAGATTTTTTTAATTTATTAAAGAATTTCGATTCCTCCGACCGCTTTTGACGAAATGATCCTTGTCCTACGACATAACATGCTTTAAAATGTAGAGGAAAAGCAGAGAGATATTTCTCTTACCTTCTGTTTCTCCCTAATTTATAATTCTTTCTATTAGAGCCATTTATTTACCCTAATCGCAGAGCAAGCAAGGAAATTACTGCTAACTATTCTTTCGTTATATACTAAGTTATAATATGTACAAGCTGGTTACATTGTACGAACATCCGCTGAGATCGATTGATGAGATTACAATTTCGAATAGCTCTATTAGTCTCTATTTCATTAAGAGGTTTTAATGAATTAGTGGTTAAGAATTTCTTTGTGAAATAAATAATTTTTAATTTTATTTTTATAATGTTAGCGAATAAAGAAAATAAATGAATATAATAACTAAAAAAATTGGTTAAGTGCGAGTCGGACCCGTCCATTAAGGCTTCAGTACCAATTTCAGGATTGTCGATTAACGAGGTATCAAAAGTTTACAAACTTAAGTTTGCAGGCAAATGCACTGATTTTGTATGAAATTAAGTACAAGTATAAGTTTGAAATTATTTTTTCTATGAAATAAGTACCTACCTATATTTTAATTTTTCAAATATTTTCCTTTATTTATACTGTAAGTTCTACCCTACCATAAAAAAAATACCAAAATTTGCATACTCTCTACTAAATCAAACTAAAAACTTCCATTAGAAAATAATCTAACCACTGCACAATGATAATGAATATCGTTTCATTTCAATTAATAGCTTACCCACCAGTTCCGCTATTGCTTTTATTAAACATACGTAGCTATATATTTTACTAGCGCTTTCGCCCCGAGCACTACGCAAAACGCGACGTGTAATTAAATGAAGTTTAAATAAAAAAGTTAAAAAAATGCAGACAAGCTAAATAATAGTTAAAATTTAATTGTTGTACATTCAAATATAAGGCCGTAGTGGCGCAATGGCACTAGCGAGTGTCTCAATGAATTTAGCGGAAAGTGGAGAACGGAGTGTTCTAACACTAGATTTCTTCGCATAATAAATGCGGGATACAAAGTGAAGCTAAAAAAAATTAATTTTAACGAATATTGTATTGATATGACAAAGTAATTTACTTCACATGCTTACTTTGTTATAAAATAAGAAACGGATGACGCTACAAACGAACGGAGACGGAAATTGATGTTTAATCATTAATCACAGACTTAGATCTTATTAGCAACGATTACGATAATAATATGATCAATCTTCAAACGATTTTTTTATAATACCTAAAAGCCATTTCTGTAGTCTCTATTACAGCGTTGAGTCCGCCACTAAACATGCAATGCTTAAAGAATTCGGCGGAAAATGGGCAACGAAGTCACTTAATACTAGGTTCCCAGGTTCCCTCTGCCTACAGCGCTGGAATGGAAAAAAAGACTAAGAATATTATTCCCATGCAAACAGAAGCTGTAGGAAAGTTTATGGTTTATTAATTCAGACACAATCATAGAGATATGTAAGTTTACATATCAATTTTGAGCATATGATTACACAAATTGATATAACAAGAAGAGAAACAAGTACATTTTCTTGCTATTACCAGTTAATAAGTTCTTTTGCAATCGGTATTAACTATAATTTGCATTCTAGCCTATCAGCGGAGTCACGAAGCGAGGAAAATGTCGAATTTATTATCTTCTTACTTAACTTTATATCTTTATAAGATATAACTGATAACGTATTTTAATGAAGCAATATTAGATAGTCGCGGCGCAGGAGAACAAGCGTGCGACTGTAAACGAAACGGTTGTGGGTTCTATTCCCATTCAGGGAAAAAAAAATAATTTGATATATAATCTATGCTCTGGTAACGAGGAGAAGCAGAGCATTGAGAGACCACTACGCAACACGCAATGATTCAAGAATTTGACGGCAAGTAGCGAACTGAATTGTCTTTAACTCTAGGTTCCCAGGTTCCTTCTGCCTACCCTGCTAAGTGCGGTAAGTCGAGGGGATTCCTTATAAATAAAAATAATATATTGCCGTATTTCTACGTATTACAGTTCTTATTACACTACATTATTAACTTATTCAAGCAAGATTAGTTTTGTAAGAAAAACAACTATTTATATCTTCATTATAAACAAGTCTCAGAAGTAACATAATATAGAGTATAACGTGACAGCGGCCAGTAGCAGGTGTAATGGTAGAGGTTGGCGCGGTGGGAAACCGCATTTGTCATTAACACAAATATGCATATTGAAGTTAAATTTAAAATTAATATTGTTAAGTTAAATTACAATCTTAGGTCTTATATTTTAATATATAAAGCTTTAATATATATTAGGAACAGAGTGTCTTAACACTAGTTTTCCTCTGCCTACCCCGCTGTACAAATTTATGAACTAAATGGTAAGAGAAAAACATCATTAACTTACGAGAGCACAGTAACGATGATACTAGAGAAAGATTACATGAAAGCCGCGAGGACCCATCAAAGGATAAAGAAATAGATGACAGCGGACCAGATGAAGAAGAAACTAAGCGGAGACTGTAGACCTTGGCGTCTATTCTATCTGGCCGCTCCGCAAGAAAAAATATACAGAATGAAGATAAAAAAGAATCTACGAACCAAAAATAAATAAATGAGAAAATAACAAATGTTGTTGGACCTAAACCTGAATCGTCATACGTACATTGTAACTGACTTAAGCCGCTGTACAATATATTACTATAATTTAAATAAACATAACGAGGACTCTAGACCTAACGAACTCGCCTAGGGTCGTGAGTCCGACAGGTTTCATATTTTTATTTAGCATTTCGCTAATAATATGGTGCGCGTGCGCATCCGGCTTGCATACGAGATGTAAAGCTCGAAATGTACGTCTGATTGTTTTGTATCTTTCAATGTATAATTTGGGCTACTTAAATATAAAATAAGTTGTTGATTTGCAAGTTGGTTCTAGACTTGGTAATTTGTATAATTATACAGGTAACTTGAAACGGTTAAAAAGAATGAACGACAGGTATTATTTTGAAAAAAAGAATATTAGAAATAGGTCAATATAGTCAATCAAATTTTAAGTGAAGAGCTTTCTTTGAAAACAAATGATTGTAGAGTCGATATTTTTATACTATAAGTGGCTATAAAAGTAAGAAAGATATATAAGGCACTTTAGTACAATTATGCTCCTGCTATAATTGATAGAAATATAAATAACATATAAAAGTAATATCTGTCAATTAAAAGTGGATTTTTAGTGGAAACGCCGCGGGGGCTAATTTGAATGCCGCGCGGGCACCTATCCGATGTAGGTGTTAATTTAAAATAGATATTTCTGTAACGGTAGATACAACACTTATCAACACTTCTCATCCTACATTCGAATTATATCGATGTCATTTTGGAAAAATCGATATCATTTGTAGCTATATTAAAACGATATCATTGACATTTTTATCATAATATTTAAATTTATATACATATATATTCGTATATGTATTATTCTAGGCCTAATTCATATCATTCTTTCATTCATTCATCTACGAGTGCGTTCATATAAAGTGGTTTTACATATCTTCTGTGTAATGACGCAAATATGTAGTTTTTTCCTTTTCAAATTATTTTTATAAAAGAAATCCATTTTGTTATTAACTTTGAAGTGTCATATTTAGGTAATTTACTATAACTTCAATTTTTTATATATATTACACTTTTAAAAATATTTAATTACCATCAACTTGTCGTTAAATCTCATGAGTTTGATATCAGGGTTTATCTGAAACCTGAAGGCGTTTACGTACTGTTTTTAGCTCATTGCTGTCATTACGTTTAATAAATAAGCCTATCATGTCATCGCTACCTTCTACAGAGGAGTTCTCTTACACAAACATTCCACCTGTGGAATTTTGGACAATGTATTCAACTATATGTTCTTGGTACTACGAGACATTATAGCTTAACTGAGAATGTCCTAATTATTGTTGATATAATTTAAGTTGCTTAAGTTATCATAAATAAGAATTTATGTCTTGCATAAGGTGACGCACGGCCATGGTTGGTTGCGGAGCTGAAAAAACTGATCTTAATTATTATTGTCATTTAGCGTAATTAGTACTCGAATGTTTACAAGATTGGATTTAATACTGGGTTTATCTCAATATGTAAAAATTAAAAGACTAAGTCCATAATATCGCGGCGTTCAGTTCCGCTATACAACACGCAATACCTCCAAAATCCGGCGGTAAGCGGGGAGCGGAGTGTCTTAACACTTGGCGCCTTGCCAACCAGCAGAGCAACTTTCGGAATACAGTGAAGCTAACATAGAAAAAGTCTATATAAAAGATACAATTATTTATAAAACTAAGACATATATAATTAAAATGAAGTAAATAAATATAAAGAGTTGATTTATATACAGCTATTCCGCTCACAACAACCATGAGAACTTCCACCATAACGCACACCTAATTGATGATGATGAAGCAACCAGCTCTCTCTACTAGATAACATTTTTAATTTCTTATATTACGAGGGGTACCGCTTTAATAGTTTCTTATGAAATTAACACTCCTTATCTTAACGATGCAGTTTATGGGTTTTATCTCGAGGAAATGGTGAATGTTTGCCGTTCTTTAATCTCACCGCCACCGCCGTCCAGGATAGTGGTCTGAACGTTTAGAACTAGAAGGATGTCTTATCACTTTCTAAAATATGTATTTAGATATTTTGAGGTCTTATCAGTTTGAAAGTGGTTAAGGAAATCTATTATTGTTTTCTTGGAAAATTTTTTTTTGCATATGTCTAAATCACTGAACAGATTTTGATACAGTTTTCAATTTTAGTAAAGATTTGTCGAGAAATGTTTTAATGTTGAAGGTTTACATACATATTTTTATTCCCAGCTTTACGCCATACTGCCTATAGCACAGTAGGCAGAGGGAATCTGGGAATCTAGTGTATAGACACTCCACATTAAACCTACAATTGTCACGTTACACAGAACAGTCAGTACAGTCGCACAAAAGGATATTACCAAAATATCTTTCTATGTTAAACATTGTAATTTTATTAAAAGAGATAAATAAATTTATTAAATTTTTTGTCAAACATAAAAATAATAATATTTTTCATAGATATACTTTTTATCTTTCTTTAATATCATTACATACCAGGCAGGAGGTGACAGCAGGACGTCCCATTAACGTAGGTGTTACAATTTTCTACCTTTATTTTGTAGAATAAAATTACTTCTAAAGCAACAAACAAATAAACGCCGCTAGTGATTTATTAGTAGATATTTAATATTTATATTAACACTAGTAAAAAACGTTTCGTGCAAGGTTGAAGTACTTAGTATATATTAGTTAATAAGTTGAGACGACAGGCTATATCGTTATGTCATAATATTAGTAGTTATTTTACGTGGGTATTTCCACAAACAAGATTATCTTAAACGTTAAATGTTATATTTTCAGTAAATTTATTCAATTCATTTAATAATTTAATAAATATTTTTACTAATATTTCTTTTATTTCACGCTATATCATAGTAGGCAGTAGGAACTTGGGAACCTAAAATTATGACACCTTCCCCATCCAGACATTTCTCAACTTTCTTTCGAATTTTGAAAATATTAAATAGTTCATTTCCTAGAGTAGACAATTTTTAAATTATTAAAACATAAACCTATTCCAAGTAACCAGTTCTAGCTAAGCGATATTATGAAGTGTGGGTAATTGAATACACGGAGTGCCATACCGTAGTTCCGATAACTTAAGCTGGAATGTCTATACAAAGGCAACCACAATGGCTAATAAATGTCTTAATTGTCTAAATAAATTAGCTTGGAGGAGTTGCTGAAATGCAGCCAAGTTAGATAGCGATTCAAATTTATAACTTTTGGTTGTCGGTTTATAATGAAAGTTTGAGAATTCTTTAGAAATTTTGGGATTTGATCCATGAAAAACTAGGAACTGTACATTTTAAATTGAAAATTTAACTGTATGTAAACTGGTTTGTTTTAATCAATAAATTTCTTGTTTTTTCTTTATATTCTTTCTCTGTGAGTCAGTTCCTCATGTCTGATGCCCTGATCAGCATCAGGACTGCATCTGAAGTAGATGATCTGCCTTCATCGGTCTCGATCAAACGCGTCTCATAACTGTATGGAACTCGGAAGATCACGATTTTCTAGGATAACTTAAAGTACATGAGGGTTCCACCATAATAAGAACAATGATTGTTGAACTTGATGAGTACCCAAAGTCGCCCTTTGCTTTCCCAGATCCGGAATCAATCAAAATCAACAAAAATCAAAAATATATCACAAATTAATATTCTTCGTTTGATGTCTTGCTATATCATACATAAAGAATATTTTATAAAGAACATTGGCAGGTATACGACTTTATTGACGCCATCGATTAATGTAGCTGCCCAGATTAGGGGAAAAGAAAACCAAAAAAGTTACAATATACATAAATTAGCAATAAATTAAACAATTATTGTTTTTGTGGTTTTCCAGAATTGTGTCAATATAGTGTTTTTTCTCTCCATTAGCACTAGTATCGACACACATTGTATTTGAGTGGGTGTTGCCTTTTTCCTCTATCAGGTGACCGGACATTGCTGCATAATGACTCACGTGCATTTTTAACGTTTATCTTTTCCTTAAATTTCGTATACCTGCTTTTAAACTTTAAATTATATCTACTAAAACGTGCTAAAAACTAATAATTTAAGAAGATATTTTAAAACATAAGCTAGTATAAAAAATATTATTATTTGTTGAAAAGGGATTCTTTTCATAAATCCAGGGTCGATATCTCGGCTTTATTTGGAGGAAAATATAAAAGATTTTATATTCTATTTTACTTCCTTTAGTATCCCTCAGGGGTAAAAATATCGGAACGAGCCTTTCAGCTTACTTAATGCTCACATAATAAAATCTGCATGGCAAATGTATATTTAATCCAAGTGGATAAATAAAAAAATGAGATCTTTACTTTAAAATCTCATAACGCCTGCTTCATACTAATATTATAAATATGAATGTAAGTTTGTTTGTTACGCTTTAACGCCAAAACTACTCAACCGATAGTGATGAAATTTGATACACATATTTTTATGAAATATAAGAAAGAACATAGGATACTTTTTTTTAAAATTAAAGGATTGTTCCTTTGGCTTTAATATAAAAATAAGTATAAACAAGCGAAGTCGCAATGTGTTTCTAGTATAAAATAATTAAATTTCATATTAGCAATCAATTTGAACAAATTTACAATTTTATATAAAAAAAATGTTTAATTCTCCATAGAATAAAAACTTCCAATACAAAATGAAACACACTGTCATCGTTACCACTCGATATCTCTTAGACGTGCAGCGAACATGACGCCGCCGTTGCAAAAACAAAGCTTTTGATTCGAGAGCTGGTTCCGAGAACAGCGAGGATCGGGTTTCCAACAGCAAGAAAGTGCGACGTGATCTGCAAGCCAGTTTCTGTAGCTCTTCTTAGACGAGATAAGCTAATATTTCAAATGATAAAAGCTGTTGAAATGTATTCTAAAAGTTAATATACTTGTACATTTTAAAATATTTTTAAAATATACAAGTTTTATTGACAATAATAGTTTAAAAGATTATTTAACTTAAGTTTAATCTTTTGGAGAGATACATATATGTTTAAAATATATTCATTATCTATATACGAGAACCTACATATGTTTTTTTTTTTAATTAAAATAACCCACTGGTTCTATAGCGTTACCAGACATTTTTTTTCTTAGTTTTCTTCTTTTTTTATATTAATAAAAATGAAGAGTGGGGATTCCCCACCTAGTATTCAACGTTAATTAGTATATTATAGATAATTGTGGACCTGTTATACAAGAAAAGCACCATATCTTCACCGAAAATCCTATCAATAAATAGTAAAATATAACAAAATCATATAAATTCGTACCAGGTAAAAATTTACAACCACAAATCCCACCATTTTATGACAGTGACATCAAACCTTTTACAATGTCATAGGATGGCAAAACAACAATAAAAGGAGATCAAGATAAAGTGCAACAAATCGCGCGTCATACGGCCACCATACTTGGTGCACTTATATACCGTTATGGATCTGCATAATCATGCAAATACCGACCCAGTTATCATTAGCATAAAGATGTAAATTGCGCGAGAGGATAAAGGAGTTGTGCGGCAAATTAGTAATGCAACCCTTGTAATCCATATAAGTAATATTAACTGGTAGAATGTATGCAATTTGTGTTATTTTTTAGCTATCTTTTTATCTAATATCGGAATATACAGTCGAAGCCTGGTGTCGACGGAAAGTGCGGCGTTTAGTTTCGTCACTCAATACGCAATGCTTCTAGAAGTAAAAAGTGGAAAGCGGAGTGTCTTAACATAAGGCTCTCTCTGCCTACACTGCAACATACGAGAAACAGCGTGTAACTGGAAAAAAGGGAACATATAGTAAAAACCTGTTAAAAATACTTAGATAATCTATTCTTAATATAGTTTATGATATATTCCTAGGACTCCCTACTATAACTCTTCTTGACCATTTATATATAAGAAAATAATCAAAAATACAACCTACTACAATGAATAAGTATAACAAAAATCTAAATCATTTTGGTATAACCAGCTACTAATTAATAACTTCAGAACAAAACACACAAATTAGAATCCCCACATACCCTACATAACAATTTAATCATCATTTAGATATGGCACCTGTTAAATAATTAATGGTCCCCATTTCCCTTACCTCACCGAAGGCTGTATGGCTGTACCAGCACTGGTTGTTTGAACTTGTCTAGACTTGTCTAGACGGGGTGTACTGGTGCCTCACGTACGTACTTGTCGTGCAATATATTAACAACTCCGTCTGGGATATTATAATATCAATCAAATCGGAGTTTAAGATGGCGTTGTGTGAACATGTTTGGATGTTGCATTTGAGTTATTAATATTGGAGTTGCTATTAACTTGTATTTAGCGATTAGTGGTGGGTATTTGTAATATTTCTTATAGTAGTATTATAAATATATAAACGTTTGTGACATTTTAATCGTTTTTAAGAATAATTTTATAAAATTTTAAAACGCCTATAAAATTTTTTGATGAAAACACTAAAACTGCGAATATATAGAGAGATTGGTTATCTTGGTCATAATTAAAAGTAAATTCTAAAATCGATTGAAAAATAACTACTCCATTTACAAACAAAACTTAGAAGATGAACGGAAATTCTAAGATAATTTATCCATTGTCAAGTCTAACCGTTTATTGGGAGCTTCACACTCGAGGTTTTGCTTTGATTTATGTGAAATCACGGAGGTAGAGAGGTAGGCAGGTAGGTAGGAAGGTAGGGAGGTAGATAGGAAGGTAGGTAGAGAGGTAGGAAGGTTAGGTTAGGTCAAGTTAAATTGGTGATTGTAACAGATGGCACACCGTCACGGGGCAGCCCCGGTCAGCTATAATATGTTAGAACAATCTACTGCAATTAGATATGACGTGAGCTCGAGGCTCGAGATGAATGAGCTCGACTCACCAGGGAAGAGATATTCGAATAAATCATTTAAAATATTTATTTGTTTTGTTTTGCATTTGCACAGTGGATTCGTGAATTCGCGATTAAGTTTGATTTAAAATTATTAAATCTATATATATAAAATCGAAAGGTCACTCACTCATCACGAAATCTCAGAAACTACATGAGCTAGGAATGTCAAATTTTGCATAAGAGTTACTTATAGGACATAGGTGTTCGCTAAGACGGGAATTTGCAATATTCGATTTCTAAGGAGCTGTTTTTGGGGTTGAAAGTTTGTATGAAACTTCGTTACTACAAATGCTAGGAGTCTTAAATTTTGCATGGACGTCACTTATAGGACCTAGATACCCATGGAGACAGAAATTAATAATAATGTGGTTCACGCAGGCGAAGCCGCGGGCGGGCCGCTAGTAATTATATATTAGAGAAAACCTAAATAGTAGTTTTAGTTTTTAATAAATAAAGAGAAATCAAAATTATAATCTTTAAATAATTATAATCAAATGTATATTTTCATTTCTTCGTTTTGCTGTCGAGGCAAAGCACGGCGTTGAATTCTGCCACTCAACACGCAACGCCTATAAAATGCGGCGGAAAGTGAGGAGCGGAGTGTCTTAACACTAGATTCCCTCTGCCTACCTTGCTATGAGCGTTAAGCTAATAAAAAAAATAATAACCATAAAAATATCCGCTTGCATCTTATAACTTAGATAATAGAGTTTAACAGTAACGTAATTACTGTTTGTTTCGAAACAAAACAAAACAAAAAATAACGTTGTAACCGGATCTTGTCGTTCAACATAAAGTATTTCGCAAAGCATTAATCTGTTCATCACTTACAAAAACTGCGGTCAAAATACGGAGCATTGGAACTTACCTGGAAAAAAACATAATTAATTATTGTAATTTCAAAATAATTATACTGTTTTTATTTATTGTAATTTTAATTATTGTTTCGGGTGCAATTTACGGCAAATATGTACGTACATATGTACATACAAATTAGAGTTTTTGTATTTTCTTTTTCCACCTATAAGGAACTGCTTGGGTGGTATTTAATTTTACAGCGTCATTGAAGAGTTTGAATCTTTGACGATGGATTTTTTAAAAATTTTAACATTATATTTTTTTTTAATTTTCCAGACTTAGCTAGGAGGTAAAAACGCTTGGATTGTTTCCAACAGGCGCTGGTTCAAATCCTGCTATTTTCAATTTTTTATACATTTACTAAATAAATAAGTACAGTTTGTTTTTCTTTTTTTTTACTTATTACAGAGACCGTAAAAGCTTTGCCGAATTGTACATGTAACATTCATTAGCGACATACAAGTAAAAACATAAAATAAAAAGTTGGCTACATCATTACTTAACAAATTCAGGTTTCTGCTGCACACGTAAGTAAGAAGAAAACAAAAAAAAATAAGTAAGACAAAATAAGACATTGAATTTCCCCCACTCAACACGCAATTTGTTGAAAATTGGGCGGAAAGTGAACCCTGAAATGTCTTTAAAGCTTGCTTCTATTCTGCCTACCCGGTAACATGCTGGAAAAAGCATCCACCAGCAAAATACAGGGGATGAGGAGGAGAAGGAGATGAAGAATCTATACTATCAAAGAAGCATTATATCAAGCCCATGATTAACTTTTGCAAGCTACACTGGTAAATCTCTAAGAAAAGGTAGCGAAGGTAATTTCGGTACCCAATTACGAAAACGAATTTGCACCTACTCTGGTCCTTTGTAGTCTATACCTATAGAGTTCTTGAAAGTCGAAGGTAAAACTAAATCTGGCATCGCGATTGTTCGCAATGCGGCGCCATTGACTGTGCGTGCCGAGTTCAGCGGTAACTGCTTAAGGTCTTCCAATTTGCGAGTGAAATTTATACGATAGCCATATTTTATGTTTGCAACTTCTTAATGTTGCTATTTAATATTGAAATAAAATTTAATCAACTTCTTACTATCACGCATTCATCAGTGTAGGCAGAGGGGAACTAGTGTTAAGACACTCCCTTCTCCGTTGTGTGCTGGAAGCATGGCATAACTGTCGGAATTGAAGTCAAGAAATGGAAATATATATTTAATTAAATAAATATTAATCGTGTGGGGATCGAACCCACAACCAATTGCGTCAGGCACACTTCCTGTCTCTACGCTATGAGAGGCCTCAATAACTGAAACGTTTTTTTAAATATTATTTGCGGAATAAATCAACGAACTATATGAAGACACGTTAATTAACGAGAAAAAGAATGGAAATTGTAACTACTTTTTGCTATAGCCAATCGAGATCTCAGAAAGTCAATTTGTATGCAAACTCTTATCTCTTTTTACGTATTTTAAAATCCGTGCGAGCTTAACTGGTAATTAGGTGGGAATATTTGCGTAACCGGGTCTCGAACGGACTATCGGCCGACATCGCGGCGTCGGCGCTATCCACTATATCCGATCATTGTGAACCGAATAAAGATTCATTTCTACATTTTTGATTTTTCAACTTATTTCGAAGCTTAAAAACCTATCATTTGCATTTTAATTTAAATATTAATATACACAAAAATCAACAAATCAAGCTCAAAACAATAAAAGTCGAAGAAATGTACCGCAAAAACGAAAATCTCGTTTTACGTACTTATCTGAAATGTTATAATCATAAAACACTTTCGAAATCGGCTTAGGGAAGTATCGTCCAGGGCCAATAAAATATGTTTCGACACGAAGAATTTACACAGATGTTATTTGGCCCACACAGATTGGAATGCACTACCTACGCCACTAACTTGGAGGTAGGACATCAATCTTGAACTATTGTCATTGTGAGACAAGTACGACACGGCTAGTAGAACTAGCTGTATTTATTTTTATTTAAAGCTCGTTTCTTAGGTACTTCATTAAAAGTATAATTTACATAGAAAGTGTCATTATGTAAGCATTTACATGTATAAATAGGCTTAACTCTTACTTGCTGTTAATCTTTATAAAGTAATTAAATTGTTTCTTTATTTCAATTTTGTATCAAAAATTTATATTGTTAAAATATATCCCGTACATAACCGGGTAGGCAGAGGAAACTAGAGATAAAACACTTTGTCCTCAGTTGTAAAAGTTGAATGGCAAAACTCAACGCCCAGCTTTGCTTGGCTCCAGTCATAGAGCAAAGAAATGCAAATATTAAATATTTCAGGCCTTCGGAAACAGCTTAAATTTCGTTATTGCACTTACTCAACCCGCAGTTAAATTAGTCAACAAACACCCTAAAATAATATTACCAACTAAAGAGACTATCCTCTTTGGCAACAACAAAATTACAATAAGATATAGAAATAGACAGATAGATATAGATAGATATTCTTGAAACATTATGGAAATTAAATTTGAAATTGTATATAATATTTCGTCGTCTCCCAAAACCTGTATAACATTTTGGAATTGAGTAAACTAAACGTAAAGCTTTGTGCATTCGATCTGACAAGAAATTGAGATCGCAAGAGTTATGATGCAGTTCAGATTATTTAGTAGTTTACATTACAATATGCTGGTAAAGCTGAGTTTACATAGACGAACTGTAACTCCGATAAGAAATAAAATTAAAAATGTTAATTTTTTTTTTCAAATATCAAGATAATATTAGTAGGTTCAATGTTTCCCCTTTAAACGACTGATTATTACGGGAAAAGTTTCATAAAAAGTGTTTATTCACACGCTTTTATAGAATCAAGCTGTAACAATGTATCTATTACGGTATCATCGAGCTGGTCTGATGATGAAATTGGAAGATGGCTGATGGCAGATTGGACTGCCTACTACAAATATATCAAGTTTGTGCTTATCACATTCAAGATGAATGAAATTTATGATTTATTGCAAAAAAGAAATATATATATATTTAATTCGCGTTTAACATAAGTACAACTTTACTTAAAAGTTTCTATTATCTAAATAACAAAATCAACATACAAATATAATAGACAGATTAAGAGACACGCGAAGTGAAAGCGTAAAAAAAACAAAACAAAATAACATATCCCCTTCATACACCCAGAGTATTTTCTGTACAAACCTGCTGCAAAATGAAAAATATTTCATAATTTTATTAAATACTCTACGTAACAAGTGAAAAGGCTGAAACGACCCACTTGTGCTTGGTAAATTTATTTTAAAAACATGCGTTTTACGTCCATACGGTGTAAAAATGCCAGACTATTTTATAGAAGGGTCGAAAATGTTTTAGTGGTTCTCGTAAAATAAAAATGTTGTAAATTCTCGTATTGTACTGTCCTCCATGTTATATTTATGACTGCCGCGTCCACGTGATGTTATCTATTTAGACTGTCGAACTCAATTCAATGCATAAACAAAGGCACAAAGGTGAATGCCGTATGTATTTTAGCACTATTTCTGTGTTTATGTACTTCCTATATATTCTATCGGTGTAAAAACATTTGAAATATTATTTTTTCCCTTGCTATATATCTAAGTATGTCCTTTATTAAATAAAATACTAATTGAAACCTATATTTATATGGACAACCTTAATAAATAATTCAATTACCTACTACAAAAAAATGAAAATGAAAAATAATAAATCTAAGAACACAATATTAATTATCATTTATCTATCATTTCAAAAGGTAATTTACTATTAAAAACCAATTCTAAAAATATAAAAAAAATACACTAAGTACTTAATTTTAATTATAAAAAAATCGCATCAATTAAATTGACACCTTATAATATACACATCTCATACAAATATATAAATTTAAATTAATTTAGGTATAAATAGAAAGCGTATAACAATTTACTACCTCTACCTACAAGCCGGTGTCGTTTATAGAACCTCCTATAATTATGGGCTAACACCAAATTAACATTTTTAATTACACCCACTAGGCTCATTAGCCACGGGTATTTATCGCGAACATCTGCACCGTTAGATGATAATATATTGCTGGACTGACCCTGATATATAATGCGTGAAGCTGATATCACGTTTTAACCTGTAAATCTAAATGAATCAGCTTCACGCTGTATCCCGCACACAGAAGGTTAGGCAGAGAGACCTAGTGTTAAGACACTCCATTGTCGTGCCTCCATCCGTGTGTCGTGCAATGGAAATAGTTATAAATAGCAATATGTTTGTTATTTGGCTAGAAATTTTAACTGGGAGTTAAAGTCTAGGAATACTTACATGCTCGTTAACTTTACTTAAAAGGGAAGGTTAACTAACAGTGCGTATAAATATTTTAACCTATTTAAAGTGTTATTCGATGCTTAGGAAAGAAAAATACTTTTTTGGAAAACGTAGCGGGATTTAAACCCTCCAAGCGCTCTACCACTAGCCAAAAGCTGTCATGAAGCTTTGTCGAAATTCTTATGCGCTTATTTGTATTTTATAAATAAAAATTCAATCAATTCTGTTAACACGACAAAGAGCAGCGTTAAGTTCAGCAACTCAACAGTCAACACACAAGGTTTCGACAATTAAGCAGAAATTAGGGAACATAGTGTCATAACACTAAGTCTTCTCTGCCTAATACTAAAAAATAAGAATAACAGTATAAATTAATGTTAATTAAACTATTGTGCAAGTTCAATATATTAATCAAATAATTTTAAGATTTCAAATTGAGTATTTGAAAACGTGTTAAATTAACGATTACATATTATAATATAGTAAAGTAAATTGCAATTACCATGACAATCGATAAATAAATCTATGTCCGAACTCCATTTACTTTAATTAGTGGCTGACGTACACCATTGTGGTATATTGGTAGTGTAAGGCTTTAGTTATTTTATCGGTATTCGTGGGTTCTTAGTTCAGCAAAAAGTATATTTAGATTATTTTGATTGAAAGCTTAATACATAATTAATCTTTTACCGATAATTAACATATGTATAATTTTACTTACAATTCTAGAAAGGCATTATAAGTTTATCTATTATAAATTAATAAAAAAACCCAATCTTTTTAGTTTGTAAAAATGTATTGGAATAAATATATAATTTAAGACATTATAACTTTTATGAATGGAAAAGGTTAATTGTCATTGAAAATTACTATTTTCCTTTTTTAAATATTATTTAATACAAACCAAACCAAACCAAACCAAATTTGACATATTAACCCTACTATCGTTATCTAAAAATATTATAGAGTAATACATGTTTCTCCATATAATAAGGAATGACTCGCCAGACGCTGTCTCTACCTCTAGGAAGCTATTATCAAAGCCCTTTACAATTATGGTAACTTGCTCTCGTTGGCCATCAAGGTCTACCTCGTTAATTATAAAAAAAAACATGTAATATAAGAATATAAAGTGTTTATGTTACCGATGTTAATGATGTAGATACTCGTAAATATGGTTTAATGATTTTGTGTAGGTACAAATAAATTAATTATGTTAATATTTTTACATATATAAAGCGTGAAGGCAATTTCAGGGTTTACCCCGCTTATATCTAGTGGGGAATGCAAACAGAACCTAGTGTTAGGTTCACTCCGTCCTTTCCTTAAGCCCGAATTTGGAGTCTCGTTATCTTTGAGTTGAATTACGGAAATTATCGCTGGAAAATGCATGTATTTAATTAATTTCCCCAGTGAAAATCAAGCTTTAAACATAGAATTTACATTTTCCCACTGCGTCACTCTCCGCTCTCCATTCAAATCCGAGATACTGTGTGTTGGGTGGTGTAACTCAACACTGCAATTTTAATACCACGTAATCTTACGGATGTAATACAGACAGACAGTGTAGGACTAAACTTATATATGTATATACATATCTACATATTTCGTTATATAATAATAGTCAATATTATCAAAAGCTCCAGAGTACATGGCTATCACAAAATGACATTGACTTTGCAAGGTCAACAGCAGTCCTTGACCTCGTGGTGGCCGATCAGATGATTTCGTACGCATTCCGATTTCGCCAATTATATTTCAATCGTACGATTTGTTTCGACAATTAACGAATAACGTGAGACAAATTAATCGATTTAATCACGAACTTGCATCCGCTTTGTGTTTTTCTTGTTCTGGATTCCAGATTAATTGATAATTTAGATAGATTTTGGATTTAATTAATTTAATTTGTCCGCTCTGGCGACTGGGTGGCGACTAGTAACTAACTACCTTAAGACGCAATATATTGAATTCGGGCGGAAACTGGAGAACGGAGTGTCTCAACACACTGTCTGTAAAAAAATAAAGAATATACAAAATCTCCCTGCTTATTGCGAAACAAAGGATATTCATTTTACAGTTAACCTATAGTTTTTATAAAATTAAATGAAATTAAATAAATAAATAATTTATAAGATATTTTTGCTTACTCAAGCAAGTACGTAGGCGGCTAGAGCTACATAGAACAAGTCTAAAACAACATCTAATTTTTGAAGTACGATAATGTCCCATAAATAAACCATGCAATGTTAGTGTCACTAATCTCCTACCTCAGTTTGACTAAAACAAATGTTGGCCGGCAACCTGTTGCGCGTGCGCCATATAATATCATTATTAACCCTAAATTTTGATTTATATTATACAAACTAGAAAGATTTATGTTGAAATGGTAATGTTTAAAGTTATTAGTTTCTAGATTTAATATATTACATAGAAATATTCCATAGGTATATCTTGCCTAAAATATACTCGTAGATAGAAATAGAATGGTTCCAATTTAAATACATATTATTCCATTTCTGGTGTTACATGGTATATAATAATTAAGACAAAGACATTTTAGAGAA
>HE670630.1:60103-70613 GCA_000313835.2 Heliconius melpomene melpomene | reverse complement strand
TCATTATATTTTTGCCTGTTAGTGAAATAAATTCGTTATAGATAAAAAGAAATATTCTGATATTATTTTATCGAGTCGAAAGCAGTCTGATCGACCCTTATTGGTTTATTTTATGTTTGTGGCATATAAAATAAAAGTTATTAATAAATTAGACATAATAAATATCATAAAATTTACTTGAAAGCAATGTCTATCTTTAAAATTAAGGCAGTTAAAACAATTATTATCAGTATAAATTTTAAGGTGTACAGTAATTTATAGTTAAGAACGTCAATAAAATGTTAAATTAGAGCTGTAGGTATTCAATTAGCAAATTACCCTGCAACATGTAACGAATAATTAATTAATGATTATTACTTAGATATATTATCGTTTGCTCTAATTGAATAAAATCATCGCCAAATCAAAATTTAATTAACCAATTAAATTTAAAAGGACTATACATTAAATAAAATTTAAGAGATTTAAAATGAGTACGTAATAAAATTTGTTTATTTTAGTTTTCTATTACTAATTCTTAACCTGCCGTATATTATTCTTTTCTTTGTATATGTGTCTGTTGTTATGGGATTAATTCTACCAAAAATATAAATTGAACCCAGTTCAATATTGTTTTTACGCGGGTGCCGAGTTTTGAGCTTACTCAAAATTTATCTAGCTATTTTTTACCGTTTTACTAAATATATGAACCTAATAATATAAGTCCATTATAAGCTGAAAGTACACTAACTTGCAAATATGTATAAGAAAGCCCACATAAATCTCCGATCCTTTTGTCGTTGAAATTGAGAGCCACGCTCTACTCTGCATTGAACTTAGCTCTCACTTCTTATTTATATTTATTAAAAGTAGTAATATTCCCTATATTACTACGTTTTATATATTTTTTTTACTTTATATTATAATCAATCTAATATATAATTTTAATTGAAATCGATTTATTTCCATACGTTCTTTGAGCTTTCGAATTTTTTTTACTTTCTTGATAAAAAAATAACAATAATTTACAGTTTTAGATTTTTTTCGGTGTACGAGTATGTGTGTAATAACATACATACCTCGATACCATAAGTTTCTAGGTCATCCAGAAGTGGGTTAGCTTAGTTAGTTTTTGATGAGCGAGTGAGTCAGTGACAAAAACACCAGTTTTTAAACGTTAATAAATCAATAAACGTCTGAGTGAGATATGTAAGTTTACTAGCTAGAGGGTTTTAGTAAATATGCCTAATTTTGTGTATGTAGATTTAATAATACACGAGTTGTAAGTGGCTCAAAATTAGCTCGAAATGGTTCGTAAAATACACATTGCGCGTTTCCAGCTTTTAACTTGGCTGGATGCGCTTACGTGTGTCTGGAACTGCGTTGATTTCCTGCAACTTTACCTTTGGAAGAAACTTCGACAATATTCTGTCAAACTCCAAAGTTACTAGATAAGGCTCTATTACTACGTTTCAAAGAAGTTGAAACGCGATATCCTATATCTTATAAAACAAAGTCGCTTTTCGTGTCTGTCTGTTGTTTCTAACTCTTCTTCTTCTAAACCACCCAACGGATTTTGATGCGGTTTTCACCATTAGGTTGAGTATTTTTCGTAGAAGGTTTATATATAGTTTATTATTTGTATATTCTTATGTAAATTAACATAAATACGATAAATGTGTATACCCGTTGAGACACTTTCGCGCATGCGCTGCTTTAACCGTAAGTACTACATGAAAATAATGTACTGGAGTATGGTTCCTCTTAATAAGATCTGCAAAAAAGTCCGCGAGAGCATATTTTTATCTTTTAAGAATAACGTGTAGTGATCATATTTCTGTCTAAAAATAATAATTTCAATATATTTTTTATTATGCGTGATATTTTTCCATAATGGTATTAATCCTTATCCTTTAAAATACTTTATTAATTTTCGACGTTAAACGAAGATAAAATTTTCTTTTTACACTATTTCGAAATTGCGAATAGTTTTACAGAAAAACGCATTTAATTGTTGACACATCCCGCCGTTGACAAATCAGCTGTATGTTACTCAAGTTTCACTTATCCCTTACTCTCAGCATATAAATAAGTATATTAGTTACGTTGGCCATTTAATGTAGACCAAAACTGTCTTTTACTGTTTTTCATTTTAATAAGTACTTTAGAAGTTGTTACAATATCAAAAAATCCTTGCTGCGAAACGGCTCGCCACTCGCTATGTGTCCGCCGCGCCCGCCTGGCTTACAAGCATCGGTGGTTCAGTGGTAGAATGCTCGCCGGCCACGCGGGCGGCCCGGGTTCGATTCCCGGCCGATGCATTCTATTTAATTTTCCTCACAGGCAGCCACGTAGGGCTTGCTTTTCATCAGGGACAGAATACCCTCTTCAGCATTAACCACAAGCTCAAAAAAAAACCCGCCTGTCTCTATAGCAACGAAGATTTAGATGCGTTTGCACGTATTGGATAATTGGAGTTGAATGTACAATTTCAGCGCGATATATTTGGTTTCATATTTTTTTTGTACAAACATACATTATATGAATAATCCAGTAGTAAAAGCGGGCGAAGCCGCAAGAGGGTCACTAGTTACTCTATAAGTGTGCCTAACAAACAAATTTAGACAAAATCTATATTTTCATAAAGTTATTATAAATGTTCAACAACACTGAACGTATAGTATAAGCTTAAATATGTAAATTATAATGCAAGCCATAACTTGTCGTAGAATAGCATCGTTCGATGCGTTAATTATAATATGTTCAAGTTAATAATGACCGGCTCTGAAATACTTGAATCGTAGCAATTAGTTAGACAGTTTAACAAAGAAGATTCTCCTCATACCTAGTAAGATATGAGGAGAATATTCTAGACATAATTATATATAGACAAAAACGAGTATATGGAAGTGCGAGATATTTGGTGATGTATTTCTTGTGAATGTACCTACATAGAACCTATTTTATACAAAATTTCCATTTGGATCTTGTCAGCTCTACTACATTAAATCAGTATGTAAATTCGTTTAAGGATATACTTAGACATTCCAATCGAACGATTGTAGGTAACAGGGTAAAACGACATTAAGGCGGTGCCAATAAATTGTAGTAATCTGCGTATGTACTCGTAATAGAAAAATGTCTTCTCTGGCCCTGTTTCTGTTTAATATTGAAAAATTGTACAATGCCAAACTACCAAAACAAGGCAAGCTCTAGAAGAAACGACAAAAACCATCGTAATCTCCGAATAAATGAAATAGGTCTGTGCTTAGATCCAAAAAAGCAAAAACCCAAAAAGCCAAAAATGGAAAAAAACCAGCAAACGGATAGATTAGCCGTGTTGGGGCGCGAGCGAACCATTTATTGAAAGTCGGAGGCCAACGCGTGCGGCCATTAGTCGCGGCGCTCGACTGAAAAAGTGTCGCCCCGGCTGAAACATTACGGTGCTATTCAATTGGTGAATGTATTTTATTCAAACCAATCGATCTTCAGACAAGAGAACGCACGCTGAATGAAGTGGCTCGTGGGGCTATAAATTTGGGTTC
Organism: Heliconius melpomene melpomene; assembly: GCA_000313835.2. Lineage (NCBI taxonomy): Eukaryota > Metazoa > Arthropoda > Insecta > Lepidoptera > Nymphalidae > Heliconius > Heliconius melpomene. The sequence continues at coordinate 67,089 of HE670630.1, read as the reverse complement.
AGCGATATGCTTTATTAAAAGTTTCTGGTAGTCGTATTTCTTTGTTGTTATCGAATATTTTATATAACATGCCTTTGAAACGTTATTAATAAATGAAAAAGATATATTATGTCAAAATTTATTGGAGAAAGAAACAATATTTTTTATATAAAGTGAAGAGTAGAGAGATTAAAATTTTACTTTTATACATCCTAAATATTTACAAGATATAATAATTTCCACATTCCATTTCCATATTCTGGCCGGATGAAATCTGGATGAAATCTCCTATACTGATAAGTCCACTTAGGTCTATTTTTATTTTCTGTTAACATTTCTAACAATTTCTGTTCTGTTAACACGTAATGACGTCACTTACTTGTATTGATTATTTCACATTCCTGAAATATTCTAGTTCTACGACTTTTTTTCTACGTTTTTTTGATGAAATAAAAGATTATGAATATTAAGTGATAATAGAACAAATTCAATCAGCTTAGATTTTTTGTTACTTATTAAAATAAAATACTTATGAAAATAAAATAATATATAGCTTTTAGTTAATCTCGATCCATATTAGTATTTACACTATTTTTAAGATGAATTATCCACATTTAGTTACGTTATTTGTAGTCAACTGTATATCAATGAAGTCAGGCGCGTCCTAACTGCGCTACGGCGCTACTGGCGTCATAAATCACTATTAGGTACTTTGTTATAGACTTCTGTGTCGCAAACATTCTACACATAAAATATTAAGTTCATGTTCAATACGTGGGAACATATATATAATGGATTTAGTAGTAATAATGGATTTAGTTAGAAATTATATTTAGAACAGGGCTATTATAATAACCGTAATAACCGCAAAGATAAGCAAAGATAAGCATATATTTAAATAACTAGATAATTAGACAAATAAAAATAATGATTGAATTGTAAATTTCCTACTCATATTTAATTATTATAAACAGCCAGTGAACATATACTTGACAACTCTTGTACCAGTATAAGCCAATTTTTCAATTGTAATTTATTACGTTGTTAAGCTGTTCCTACTTTAGGCTAATGATTCAATTCCGGCGATGCTCTCTTGAGTCTTTGAAAGCAGTTTAATTGAAAGCGACGTAAATTGTGTTTGAGGATTGAGTACATTTGAGTTATAAATTACATTGACATGATTAATATGAGATCACGTAGGAATGTGTGGTTTGCTGGTATTATTTAAATCTATGTAGCAGAGAATATATATTTTTTATTATAAGTGACATACTATACTAAGGCCGTCTTGGTACAGGGGCATAAATGTCTCACTGTACATGTTACAGGTTGTAAATTCGATTCCCCGACGAAATGAAATATTTCTTGGCTCAGGTCAAGGTAAAGCGCGGCTATAAATTCCGCCACTCAACACGCAATGCCTCCCAAATTCGGCGGAAAGTATGGAGTGGAGAGTTTGAATAATAGGCTCCCTCTGTATACCCTGCTACATACGGGATACAGCTGAAGCTGGAAAAAAAACAAAATAAAAATAACCATTCAGTTTCATTTCTTTTGTTTCAGGGTTTTATGTCACATAAAAGGTAAAATGCTCTGTCACAGGAGACAAGTACAGCAGTAACTCATTTGGAGCATGACAACGCGAGATCAAATATTTTTTATAGCTTAAAGATGAAGGAGGTGGTAAGAAAGCGCCGGCAGAAGGCGCCACTGACTTGATGTGTGTGCATCTGTCAAATAAACATGGCTTCGCAGCTTGCCGCGATACTTTTGTGGCTAGGTGGAAGTGAGTATTTTATTAAATATTAATAGAAAGAATAATACATTATTATTGTATACTCGTATTATTGTGTTGATTTGAAATTTATAATTCAAAATACTATTCTTATTTGATTTTGTTTATCGATTTATTTTTATAAGACGAAGGTAAAACATTATTCTGCTTTATTAAAATGAAAGATCGTATCCTGTGTCTACGCTAAGGTGATGAATTATTAAAATCACTTGGATACAATCGAGTTTCCTATCCAATCCCTTAAGTAAAGCTGATTATTGGAATACCCGAGGGCCCGTAGTACCAAAATTTCTAAAGTGCCAGGCTTATTTTGACTTCGCAATAAAAAAATATAGCTTAAAAACATGTAAATGGTATAAAATTGTTTATAATTCACAGGATGTATGAACATCATTCCTAGATCTGACTTACGAAAACTTTTTGTTATTTATAGGAATTCTTGACATTTATAGCCAACTAAGGAAAATGTATTTGGGAATTAAGTAACCAGATTACATAGGATTGTTGATGATGCCGGAAGACCGTGCACATAAAACTATTTTTTGCGTCAGATTTATAGCGGAAGGGTTTGGGATGCCATCAAATTGAGCGAAAAAGTTTCGAACATAAATATACTGTCTTTTGCGGTATCAGATGAAGTTTAAGAAAAACATAGTAGAAATAAATTAATCTTTGTTTTTTGCTGATCGAAAATAGAAAATTAAAATATGTATACTTATATTCAATATCGTTGCCATATATCGAAATATATTTATTATATGAGACTAGGTTCCCTCTGCCTACTCTGGCTGCCTGCCTGCTGTGTGCGGGATACAGCGTAAAGCTTATTTAATGAATCTATATACTATATATATTTAAGTTATTATTAATTTCTGACTCCATGAGTACTTACGTCCTATAAATAACTCCTATGCAAAATTTGACATTGACCTTTCGATTTTATATATATAGATGATAAGGTCTAAAATTATACTTAATTTATCGAAAACAATCACGAAATATTACGATTTGGCAGAAATTGTAAATCGAATTTGGTTACATTGTAATGAGTTCTTGTCGAGAATTGTGTAGAGTTTGATCTTAAATTCGATCACGTAGCTTTCCCTTGATTTATGTATTCCGACCACCTTTAGTATTGCTGAGGCCAACATTTGATTACTTACTACCAAGACCAAAATTTTCTTCAGTGATTCGGATAGACCTCAAAGTTACGAAAAAGTCGAAAAGTTTCCCTTAATATATTTACGCCTAATGAAAATCCTTACAAAATAATATTACCTGTGATATCTCTTGCTAACATTATTATTGTAACATATCTTTGTTTTAGAATTAATAGGAAATTTCATGAACGTGTGATAAAATAAACTATAAGTATTATCAAAATAATGTTATTCATAGTATGTAAAATTGCAAGCAGAATTAAAATTTAAATTAAAAATATCAGCTTCACGCTGAATCCCGCACACAGCAGGGTAGGCAGAGGGAACTGAGTGTTAAAACATTCCGTTGTTGAGTGGCAGAACTCAACGCCGCGCTTTGCCTCGACACCTGAGCGAAGAAATGGAAATATAAACTTAAATAAATACTTCACTTCCTCGAGTGGGGATCGAACCCACAACCGTCACGTTGCAGTCACACCTTTGTGCCGCTGCGCCAAGATGCGACGGCCTCTAAATAATTAAATATATAAAAAAATATGATAAAAATATTTACAAGTATAGTATAGGTATCAATATCTAAAACCGAGAAAGTATCTCAATTACATTACCTTCAATAGTCACGTTTTACTGTTAGTGCAAACAACTGCAATAGTAACAAACGAACTAAAATGGTTATTGTATTTTCGAACGTTTTTCGGATAAATTGGACAAAATAACTGGAAACTCAATGCTACCTGCGTATCGTAGCTGTTTAAAGTCTACTGCTTTGGTCGCTATTGTTTCATATTTTAGATTTTGTGGAGCTTTTGTTTCTGTTAGTGAAAATGTCAGTTAAAATTTTGAATTGAAATAATAAAATACTTGAAATATATTAATAAAACTCGTTATCAAGCTTAATACTACTACTTAAGTTTTTTATTATATGTCTAAATAGTTTTATGTAATTTATTACTCTATTGTCCTATTATAATAATAATTATTTGGTTTTCTAATCACCAATATTATATACCAGTTAAGAAGTAAATAAATTAGTGTGCACATATATTATGTTAAAGATTACGATTACACTATGTAATAATCCCCATTATTACAATTATTTATTACAAAGCGCGTCGTTGAATTCCGCCACTCAATTCGCAATGTATCTAGAAATCGACGAAAAATAGAAAACGGAAGTATCCTAATGGGAACAGAGTACCTTAACTAGGCTCCCAAGTTTCCTCTGCCTACGCTGTTATGAGAGGGGTTACAGCGTAAAAAAAAGAAATGACCAATTTTGATTATACAATTACTGTTCACATATTTTGAGACAGGCTCTCCATTTTTTGCTTATTTTAAAAAACAATAAGCGTAATGCGGCGGGATTTAATGTTGTTATTTTTTACATATTGCGAAATGAAAGAAAAAATGTATAAAAATCTCATCGAGAGGATAACCCTCAAACATGTCGTATGCAAATCACTAGGTAAATGCGCATCTACATATTATGGAACATTTTATTTTTTTGGGAATACTTTTTTTTAAATTACTCTTATGTTTAATTAATGTCCTATAAAATATATATTTGAAAATAATTTATTAAGTGATATGGCACTATATACTTTTTAATTTTTCTATCTAGCAAAATAAAATACAAATACAATAAATAAAATACCGTGTATTGGACATTTATAGACAAAGAACTAATTAATATATTTCGTTACACAATACAATTAAAAGAAAACCTATTGATATATAAATATATTTAAAAATTCTTATTACTTAGGTGTACTCGGTCTACGTGATATTCAGCTGAGTGTACCAGAGGCGGTGGGCGTGGGCGCGAGCGCGACACTTGGATGTCGATGGGCGCTGGAAACTGGAGAGGCCCTATATACTGTCAAATGGTATCATGGAGCACAGGAGTTCTTCCGTTTTGTGCCCAAAGAGCTGCCAAACACTCGGGTCTTTTCACAGACAGGTATTAGTGTTGATGTAAGTATGAGGATTGGCAAACTTCCTTTTCCGTTTTCCCTTCACTTATTAATTATTATTGGTCATATATTGAGAAATCAATATTTTCGACTACTACTTGTTTATGTTAAATATTGGAGTATACAGAGTGAAACCTAATGTTAAGACACTCCGTTTTCCATTTTCCATTGAATCCTGGAGACAACTCAACACCAGAGCGAAGAAAATGGAAAAAATAGATATTTCATTTCCTCGACTGGAAATTAAACTAACAATTCGTTTACAGTCACATTTTGCACCCTGCACCATGACTGGCCTCAAACACTGGCATCAAATAATTCATTTACGAGTATAACGCGACTATAAACAACGCCATAACTGTGAATATATATGGGTCAATGGTTTTGCGACATCTTGCTAGTTCGTTAAACTGCTTCCAGCGAATACATTGAAAAAAAAATCACTTAAGAACCTCGCCGAGCAGGCACGTTAAACCTTTAGCTGTTGGCATCGTGCCATGTTAGAGCAATAAAAGCGTGCCAAAATAATACATTAAAAACCCTTTCAGAAAATAAAAGATACGCAAAGTTCGTTGCGTAGTTAGAAGGGCAATCAGTAGTAATGTATTACTATTATTATTTTTTGATTCTGGTATAGGGAGGCTGGGGGCTGTTGAGTGGCGGAACTCAACGACGGACTTTGCCTCGAAATCAAACCTAAGAGTTAAAAATATTAAACATTTCTTTTGTTCTCGTGGGAATCAAACTCACAAGCTTTTTACATTAACACCCTTGTTCCCCTACGCCACGACTTACTTTTACTTACTCCTAGTTTGACATAATTTGTGTATAAAATCAATGCTAAACTAGTAACTTAAATACCTATTACAATATGTATAGAAAGAAGCTTTTAGCACATCTGATTCCAGCTGCGAGCAAAAGTGTTCTTAACAGTTTTCATAATTGTTATCGCTACTCCATATAGAACGCTTTTAATACTAAACTAGGTATTGGAAAACATGTTTTACCTAAAATTTTAACGTGAGGCCGGTCGTGGTGCAGGGGACATGTGTGTGACTGTACACGCGACTGGTTGTGGGTTCGATCCACACTCGAGGAAATTAAATATTTATTTAAATTTATATTTTCATATCTTCGCATTGGTGTCGAGATAAAGCACGGCGTTGAGTTCCGCCACTTAACACGCAATACCTCCAATGCAGCGGAAAATGGGGAACGGAGTGTCTTAACTAGGTTCCTTCTGCCTATTCTGCTGTGTGCGGATACAGCGTGAAGTTGAAGAAAACATATATAGAACGCTTATAATGCTTATAACATAGATATTGGAAAATATGTTTTATCTAAAACTTCAACGTATAAGCTTTTACCATTCGTCGAAGTCCTTTCATAATCGTTTCATGAATGCGCTAGAATGGACTTTAACAAAAGGCAGTCTTATTTTTTATGCAACTACTAGGGAAAAAAGAAAGCTTTTGTTATTTTTAGTGCAATTAAGTTCATGACATTTTTTTAGCTTCAGGCTTTATCTATACATCTATACTAATATAATAAAGCGGAAGAGTTTGTTTGTTTGTTTGTTTGTTTGTTTGTTTGTTTGTTTGTTTGTTTGAACGCTAAGATCTCTGGATCTACTGGTCCGATTTACATTGTTTTTGTTTTGTATGAAAGCTGCATTCTTCAGAAGTGCTATAGGCTATATAACATTACATTACACATATATACTAATATATTTTAAAGTACATTCTAATTTGACATGCAATTTATTCTGCCATGTTAATAACAACCGTCGTTGCTACGCGACCGCTACCGCGACGTTTTGATATTCATCCTTATGAAAATAAATATAATAGTCACTTTTAGCATTTTATCTAGATTGAAATTATAGTTTACTGTATAACATACTAATAAATAATTAAGGAGATGTCACTGATTCCAAATGACCTAGCCACCTAGCGGGCGGCACAGTATGACCGACGCGAACGAGCAGATGACGTTGGCGGTTTTATAAATTTTCATACATTTTCGAACTTTATTTGTTGTTTATAATTAATTTAAAATACACTTTGATTCTCTTCTTAT